>CAXAKX010000452.1:15000-25000 GCA_963969525.1 Ontholestes murinus | reverse complement strand
AAATAATTTCGACAAGAAATAATTTCGAAACTTTTACCACGGTTCGCAATTAATTTCCGCTCGTCGATCTTTTTTCCTTACGTTTCCTGCGAGCGAGCGAACGAACGAATATTATATTATCGAATGATAAAAGAAATTTCGACAGTCATTCTGTACCGGTGTGGCGGTCGGTCGGTGTGCACGGTGCGAAAAGCGAAATTTCGATCGACACGAAATAATTACGAAATTTTTACCACGGTTCACATTTATTTCCGCTCGTCGATGTGTCCTTTCGTATCGCGTAAGCGAATTAACGAAAATTTTATTTTAATAAAATAAAAATAATTTCTGCCGTTATTCTGTACATGTGTACGAAAAATATATATGTGAGGCGGTCGGTCGGTGTGCACGATGCCAAAAGCGTTATTCGGTACGGGCGTGCGAAATAATTGTACGCGGCGGTCGGTCGGTGTGCACGATGCTAAAAGCGTTACTCGGTACCTGTGTGCGAAAAACCTAAAGTCGAACGTTTTGACTTCGGTCCGCTTTATTTCCACTCGCCGATCTGTCCTTTCGCATCGCGTAAGCGAATTAACGAAAATTTTATTTTAATAAAATAAAAATAATTTCTGCCGTTATTCCGTACCTATGTACGAAAAATATATATGTGAGGCGGTCGGTCGGTGTGCACGATGCCAAAAGCGTTATTCGGTACGGGCGTGCGAAATAATTGTACGCGGCGGTCGGTCGGTGTGCACGATGCTAAAAGCGTTATTCGGTACCTGTGTGCGAAAAACCTAAAGTCGAACGTTTTCACTTCGGTCCGCTTTATTTCCACTCGCCGATCTGTCCTTTCGCATCGCGTAAGCGAATTAACGAAAATTTTATTTTAATAAAATAAAAATAATTTCTGCCGTTATTCCGTACCTATGTACGAAAAATATATATGTGAGGCGGTCGGTCGGTGTGCACGATGCCAAAAGCGTTATTCGGTACGGGCGTGCGAAATAATTGTACGCGGCGGTCGGTCGGTGTGCACGATGCTAAAAGCGTTATTCGGTACCTGTGTGCGAAAAACCTAAAGTCGAACGTTTTGACTTCGGTCCGCTTTATTTCCACTCGCCGATCTGTCCTTTCGCATCGCGTAAGCGAATTAACGAAAATTTTATTTTAATAAAATAAAAATAATTTCTGCCGTTATTCCGTACCTATGTACGAAAAATATATATGTGAGGCGGTCGGTCGGTGTGCACGATGCCAAAAGCGTTATTCGGTACGGGCGTGCGAAATAATTGTACGCGGCGGTCGGTCGGTGTGCACGATGCTAAAAGCGTTATTCGGTACCTGTGTGCGAAAAACCTAAAGTCGAACGTTTTCACTTCGGTCCGCTTTATTTCCACTCGCCGATCTGTCCTTTCGAATCGCGTAAGCGAATTAACGAAAATTTTATTTTAATAAAATAAAAATAACTTCTGCCGTTATTCCGTACCTATGTACGAAAAATATATATGTGAGGCGGTCGGTCGGTGTGCACGATGCCAAAAGCGTTATTCGGTACGGGCGTGCGAAATAATTGTACGCGGCGGTCGGTCGGTGTGCACGATGCTAAAAGCGTTATTCGGTACCTGTGTGCGAAAAACCTAAAGTCGAACGTTTTCACTTCGGTCCGCTTTATTTCCACTCGCCGATCTGTCCTTTCGCATCGCGTAAGCGAATTAACGAAAATTTTATTTTATTAAAATAAAAATAATTTCTGCCGTTATTCGGTACCTGTGTACGAAAAACATATATATGAGGCGGTCGGTCGGTGCGAATAAGCGAATTGACGAAAATTTTATTTTAATATAATAAAAATAATTTCTGCCGTTATTCGGTACCTGTGTACGAAAAACATATATATGAGGCGGTCGGTCGGTGCGAATAAGCGAATTGACGAAAATTTTATTTTAATAAAATAAAAATAATTTCTGCCGTTATTCCGTACCTATGTACGAAAAATATATATGTGAGGCGGTCGGTCGGTGTGCACGATGCCAAAAGCGTTATTCGGTACGGGCGTGCGAAATAATTGTACGCGGCGGTCGGTCGGTGTGCACGATGCTAAAAGCGTTATTCGGTACCTGTGTGCGAAAAACCTAAAGTCGAACGTTTTCACTTCGGTCCGCTTTATTTCCACTCGCCGATCTGTCCTTTCGCATCGTGTAAGCGAATTAACGAAAATTTTATTTTATGAAAATAAAAATAATTTCTGCCGTTATTCGGTACCTGTGTACGAAAAACATATATATGAGGCGGTCGGTCGGTGCGAATAAGCGAATTGACGAAAATTTTATTTTATTAAAATAAAAATAATTTCTGCCGTTATTCGGTACCTATGTACGAAAAATATATATGTGAGGCGGTCGGTCGGTGTGCACGATGCCAAAAGCGTTATTCGGTACGGGCGTGCGAAATAATTGTACGCGGCGGTCGGTCGGTGTGCACGATGCTAAAAGCGTTATTCGGTACCTGTGTGCGAAAAACCTAAAGTCGAACGTTTTCACTTCGGTCCGCTTTATTTCCACTCGCCGATCTGTCCTTTCGCATCGTGTAAGCGAATTAACGAAAATTTTATTTTATTAAAATAAAAATAATTTCTGCCGTTATTCGGTACCTGTGTACGAAAAACATATATATGAGGCGGTCGGTCGGTGCGAATAAGCGAATTGACGAAAATTTTATTTTATTAAAATAAAAATAATTTCTGCCGTTATTCGGTACCTGTGTACGAAAAACATATATATGAGGCGGTCGGTCGGTGCGAATAAGCGAATTGACGAAAATTTTATTTTATTAAAATAAAAATAATTTCTGCCGTTATTCGGTACCTGTGTACGAAAAACATATATATTAGGCGGTCGGTCGGTGCGAATAAGCGAATTGACGAAAATTTTATTTTAATATAATAAAAATAATTTCTGCCGTTATTCGGTACCTGTGTACGAAAAACATATATATGAGGCGGTCGGTCGGTGTGCACGATGCTAAAAGCGTTATTCGGTACGGGCGGGCGAAAAACTTATATGCGGCGGTCGGTCGGTGTGCACGATGCCGAGAGCGTTATTCGGTACCTGTGTGCGAGAGACATATATATATGGTGGTGCACGGTGCGATGAGCGAATTTTCATTTTACGCAAATAAAGTCGAGTATTACGCTTCGTTTCGTCTTGTTTCACACACAAATGATATTTTCGGGCAGTGCTAAGTGGAAAAATAAAAATAAAATTTCTCGCCGTTATTCTGTACAAATATGCATCAAACAGCTGTATGGGCGGTGCAGGTCGAAAGCGTTATTCGGTACCGGTGTGCGAAAAACCTAATGTCGAACGTTTTAACTTCGGTCCGCTTTATTTCCACTCGCCGATGTGTCCTTTCGTATCGAGTAAGCGAATTAACGAAAATTTTATTTTAATAAAATAAAAATAATTTCTGCCGTTATTCGATACCTATGTACGAGAAACATATATATGAGGCGGTCGGTCGGTCGGTCGGTCGGTCGGCGCGCACGATGCTAAAAGCGTTATTCGGTACGGGCGTGCGAAAAACTTAAATGCGGCGGTCGGTCGGTGCGCACGATGCCGAAAGCGTTATTCGGTACCTGTGTGCGAGAGACATATATATGGTGGTGCACGGTGCGATGAGCGAATTTTCGATTTACGCAAATAAAGTCGAGTATTACGCTTCGTTTCGTCTTGTTTCACACACAAATGATATTTTCGGGCAGCGCTAGGTGGAAAAATAAAAATTTAATTTCTCGCCGTTATTCTGTACAAATATGCATCAAACAGCTATATGGGTGGTGCAGGTCGTTCGGGTGAAAAGTGGAAGATTGAAAAAGAACGACCAGGCGAGCAGTATATGTATATATATCGCAAAGAAACGCCGAAATAAATATCCTTTTGGCTTTAATAAACCGTCGCATGGGTAAAATAAAATTTTTAACAAATTTTTGCCCTATGCGACGGACGGAGAGACGAACGACGAACAACGGCGGGCGACGACACACGGCAACGGGCGACGACACAACAACCAGTGTAGTGTAATGCCATTATATACGTTACGTGTAATAAGTCGGCCGGCGTGTTTTTAGTTTTTATCTCTTGTGGGGGAACGCGAGGTCTCAGTGTGTTCACCAAGCTGCTACTTCTCTAGTATTATATATAATATATAATAAGAAGATGTGTGTGGTTTTGCGTGTTCGGTGTGCCTCATATAATCGTTCCCCATCATATTAAAACACATAAAATATCATCATCGTCTGTTGAAAATAAAATCACGGCCTCACGTGTCTGGACAGTTCGATGTATTTAATATAAAACGACGACGAACCGGAGAGACGAACGACGAACAACGGCGGGCGACGACACACGGCAACGGGCGACGACACAACAACCAGTGTAGTGTAATGCCATTATATACGTTACGTGTAATAAGTCGGCCGGCGTGTTTTTAGTTTTTATCTCTTGTGGGGGAACGCGAGGTCTCAGTGTGTTCACCAAGCTGCTACTTCTCTAGTATTATATATAATATATAATAAGAAGATGTGTGTGGTTTTGCGTGTTCGGTGTGCCTCATATAATCGTTCCCCATCATATTAAAACACATAAAATATCATCATCGTCTGTTGAAAATAAAATCACGGCCTCACGTGTCTGGACAGTTCGATGTATTTAATATAAAACGACGACGAACCGGAGAGACGAACGACGAACAACGGCGGGCGACGACACACGGCAACGGGCGACGACACAACAACCAGTGTAGTGTAATGCCATTATATACGTTACGTGTAATAAGTCGGCCGGCGTGTTTTTAGTTTTTATCTCTTGTGGGGGAACGCGAGGTCTCAGTGTGTTCACCAAGCTGCTACTTCTCTAGTATTATATATAATATATAATAAGAAGATGTGTGTGGTTTTGCGTGTTCGGTGTGCCTCATATAATCGTTCCCCATCATATTAATACACATAAAATATCATCATCGTCTGTTGAAAATAAAATCACGGCCTCACGTGTCTGGACAGTTCGATGTATTTAATAAAACGACGACGAAACCGGAGAGACGAACGAGGAACAACGGCGGGCGACGACACACGGCAACGGGCGACACAACAACACCAGTGTAGTAGTGTAATGCCATTATATACGTTACGTGTAATAAGTCGGCCGGCGTGTTTTTAGTTTTATCTCTTGTTTGGGGGAACGCCGAGGTCTCAGTGTTGCACCAATCTGCTACTCTATTATAATATATAATAAGATGTGTGTGGTTTGTGTGTCGGTTGTGCCTCATACAAAAATCGTTCCCCGTATTTTACTACATATATAAATATATATCATCATCGTGTTATTATCGTCTGTTGAAAATAAAATCACGGCCTCGCCGTGTCTGGACAGTTCGATGTTTTAATAAAACGAGACGCGAGAAATCAGTTGCCGCCCGAGGAAATTTTTTTCTTGTCTCTCACCCACCATATATATATACCGTCTGTTGAATATAAAATCACGGCCTCGCCGTGTCCGGACAGTTCGGTGTTGAAAACTCTAACAGGTAGTTTGAACCTGTCCGAATAGCACGTTCGCGGGACCCATTTCGTATATTCGTTTATGCGTATGGCCCTTATGCGAGCAACATGTAGACTGAACATGTAATATTTTTAAAGTAGCGGTGCGTAAAAACTCCGTGAAAATTCAAATGCAATAACTCACCGAATTCCGAGCGAGAATGAAAACTTATGTTGATTGAAATATATATATCATCATAAAGTCAGACGTTCGGGGGACCCGAGCGCGTGGTCCCCTTGGCCGAGACGATGATTTTCAATCTAACGAACAATGATGTTTTTTGTAGTGTGTGTAAGCCTTGGCGAGATGTGAAATTTATAAAATTTCTCTTCTCTCTCATGCCATATATATGATATATTGATGCATTTCGGAGTTGTGTGGACCGAGAGTCTCTCCACTCCTATTCTTGGTGTTCACACCGCCGGCCGGCCGCCGTGTGCTCGTGTACATGTGCCGTCGTGTGCTGACGTGTGTGTCTCCGGGCGCATTATCAAACAAAAAAATTCGTGGGTCTGCATAAATGTGTGAACGTCTAGTCGCAATATCGCCGTAGCACAACCGCCGCCCCGCGTTTCGTGTCTTTTACACAAGTTGCATCACGTCCACCGTCTTGACCCCGCCACAGGGGCGGGATAGGTGTTTTACTGGCGTGCTCTGTATACCAATGGAGTGACACGTTAACGTCGGGGGTCCGTGCACGCGTAAACCGGGATATGTGCGATGTTCCGTTCAGCAGAGAGCAGAATTACGAATTCTTGGTGTTCACACCGCCGGCCGGCCGCCGTGTGCTCGTGTACATGTGCCGTCGTGTGCTCACGTGTGTGTCTCCGGGCGCATTATCAAACAAAAAAAGTCGTGGGTCTGCATAAATGTGTGAACGTCTAGTCGTAATATCGCCGTAGCACAACCGCCGCCCCGCGTTTCGTGTCTTTTACACAAGTTGCATCACGTCCACCGTCTTGACCCCGCCACAGGGGCGGGATAGGTGTTTTACTGGCGTGCTCTGTATACCAATGGAGTGACACGTTAACGTCGGGGGTCCGTGCACGCGTAAACCGGGATATGTGCGATGTTCCGTTCAGCAGAGCAGAATTTCGAACCACCTCTTTATTATAAATAAATGAGCTCGTCGTTACACCGGGCGCGCGCGCGCGTAAGCGCCGCCGCTCGAGTGTGCGCGACTAAACACAGCTCCCTGGTTGATCCTGCCAGTAGTCATATGCTTGTCTCAAAGATTAAGCCATGCATGTCTCAGTACAAGCCAAATTAAGGTGAAACCGCGAAAGGCTCATTAAATCAGTTATGGTTCCTTAGATCGTACCACTTATCCTTGGATAACTGTGGTAATTCTAGAGCTAATACATGCAAACAGAGTTCCGACCGGAGACGGAAGGAGCGCTTTTATTAGATCAAAACCAATCGGTGTCGGACGCGAGTCCGTTCATCGTACAACTTGGTGAATCTGAATAACTTATTGCTGATCGCACGGTCTCGCACCGGCGACGCATCTTTCAAATGTCTGCCTTATCAACTGTCGATGGTAGGTTCTGCGCCTACCATGGTTGTAACGGGTAACGGGGAATCAGGGTTCGATTCCGGAGAGGGAGCCTGAGAAACGGCTACCACATCCAAGGAAGGCAGCAGGCGCGCAAATTACCCACTCCCGGCACGGGGAGGTAGTGACGAAAAATAACGATACGGGACTCATCCGAGGCCCCGTAATCGGAATGAGAACACTCTAAACCTTTTAACGAGGATCAATTGGAGGGCCAGTCTGGTGCCAGCAGCCGCGGTAATTCCAGCTCCAATAGCGTATATTAAAGTTGTTGCGGTTAAAAAGCTCGTAGTCGAATCTGTGTCCCGCGCCGCCGGTTCATCGCTCGCGGTGTCCAACTGGCGTGCCCGCGGGACGTCCTGCCGGTGAGCTTAGCCCGCGAGGGCGGCTCAACTTGAAATCCCATCGCGGTGCTCTTCACTGAGTGTCGAGGTGGGCCGGCACGTTTACTTTGAACAAATTAGAGTGCTTAAAGCAGGCTAAAACTTCGCCTGAATACTTAGTGCATGGAATAATAGAATAGGACCTCGGTTCTATTTTGTTGGTTTTCGGAACCCCGAGGTAATGATTAATAGGAACGGATGGGGGCATTCGTATTGCGACGTTAGAGGTGAAATTCTTGGATCGTCGCAAGACGGACTAAAGCGAAAGCATTTGCCAAAAACGTTTTCATTGATCAAGAACGAAAGTTAGAGGTTCGAAGGCGATCAGATACCGCCCTAGTTCTAACCATAAACGATGCCAGCCAGCGATCCGCCGACGTTCCTCCGATGACTCGGCGGGCAGCTTCCGGGAAACCAAAGCTTTTGGGTTCCGGGGGAAGTATGGTTGCAAAGCTGAAACTTAAAGGAATTGACGGAAGGGCACCACCAGGAGTGGAGCCTGCGGCTTAATTTGACTCAACACGGGAAACCTCACCAGGCCCAGACACCGGAAGGATTGACAGATTGAGAGCTCTTTCTTGATTCGGTGGGTGGTGGTGCATGGCCGTTCTTAGTTGGTGGAGTGATCTGTCAGGTTAATTCCGATAACGAACGAGACTCTAGCCTGCTAACTAGGCGTACTTTCGACATCTCAAAGGTCGGCGTCGGTATCGTCACGGTCGTGCAAACGGTCGTGCGTGCCGCTCGTTTGATTTTTACTGTCGGCGTACAATCAATTCTTCTTAGAGGGACAAGTGGCTTTTAGCCGCACGAGAATGAGCAATAACAGGTCTGTGATGCCCTTAGATGTTCTGGGCCGCACGCGCGCTACACTGAAGGAGACAGCGTGTCCTCCCTGGCCGAAAGGTCCGGGTAACCCGCTGAACCTCCTTCGTGCTAGGGATTGGGGCTTGCAATTGTTCCCCATGAACGAGGAATTCCCAGTAAGCGCGAGTCATAAGCTCGCGTTGATTACGTCCCTGCCCTTTGTACACACCGCCCGTCGCTACTACCGATTGAATGATTTAGTGAGGTCTTCGGACCGGTACTCGGTGACGTTTCGACGTTCGTCGATGTTGCTGGGAAGATGACCAAACTTGATCATTTAGAGGAAGTAAAAGTCGTAACAAGGTTTCCGTAGGTGAACCTGCGGAAGGATCATTAACGTATTTTTGTGTCGCACAATATATGTGTGTACGCGAAACAGATACACTGACGATCTGACGTTCGGCTTCTCGCATCTGAAAAACTCGTATATTTATATACGTAGAACTGATGCGTCGAAGCGTATTACTCACACTGTATTTTTGTACACACAACAACACACTGTGTGTGTACTCTATATACGAACCGGACGTTCGCATCTCTCTCGTTTTGACCGACCGATCGACGATATCATACCAGATATGATATATCCGATCTCGGTTGACTCGTGTGGCTGATCCGTCGTCTGTTTGAAAGAAACATAAAAAGACACTGAAGTTTTGGGAGTATATATCCCATTCTTCCAGAGAGGGATGCTCGCATCGCGCCGCCTTACTACGGATGCATTCTGTATGGGCGCGCGCGCGGTCCGTCATCCGTTATAACAAACATATTTATTTTAAATAAAATATACTACCGATTGTAACCACCAGAGAGATAATATTACATATATATATATATTATATATACATATACAAATAATAAATATTGGCACAAACAAACAAACAAACAAACAAACAAAAACGAGCACGGACGATGTACGTACGCGTACACGTGCTGCGTCTCATGGGACCGCTCGTAGGAAGGCCGAGCGGTCCTCAGTCACCCGCCATCTGAAATGTTTGTTGATGCGGTGTGGCACTGGGTGTTCGCATCTCGAGATTCGAGAAAATACAACAAACACGATAATAATGTGCGTTGTATGTGTATCTTATCGACGAGAGATCCGTCACCTTGCTTTTACATATAAAAATATATATATATATATTAATATAATACATTGTGCGATATGTACGAAGACATATGTCGAGAAAACACACGTTGGGTGTTCGCATCTCGAATTGCCGAGATCCGTCATCTGTTTTTGTTCCGGGCACCCTGGTTTTGTTACGGTTGTTTTATAACGCTTCACTGTGTAAATTCAACTGTAAAATGGGTTTTGAATGTATTTCGCCCGGCCACACTTTATTTCTCGAAAATGTCGACAATTTTTCTGTTTACGACGATAAAACACAATAGTATCCGCCTGTTGGAGAAAAAGTATATGCGCAGTTAGTATTTGGGGGATGTGTCGGAGTCGTGGTCCGGTATCAGTGGTACCGTTCGCCCGGACACAAGCGGTGAGTGTTGTACACAAACACGCGCGCACACTTGGTCATCGCCGGTGTAATAACCAACCGCGCCGAGAGCGCGGGGCGGTCCTGTGCCAGTGGTGTACTCACGAACGCACGCTTGTTCGG
>CAXAKX010000452.1:0-10000 GCA_963969525.1 Ontholestes murinus | reverse complement strand
TTCGTTCGAGCCGCCGTCGTTTTCTCATCACACACACATCGTGTGCTGTTGTGTTGTCGTTGTTGATGTGTTGTTTGCACGTATGTCTGCATGTGACACGAGCATAGGCTTGCTTCGTGTCCAGTTATCAGACTTATTTGGGCACGCACACACACACACGCCGCGCAGCACACAACCGTGTGTGATAAACGAGCGCCCGAACATACACGGATAAATACATGTTGTACATCAATGTGCGCACTAAAGTACGTGTACGTGTACGTACGTCGTGATCGTACACCTCGAAAATATGCATTCATTTATTCATATATTTGAAGAAATTAAAATTGATAATTTTTTTTGATGATGATGTGATGATGTGTGTGTGTATAGAGCAGAGACGCCGAAAATCGTCGGGTCGGTCTCTGTTCGCGCACATCAGTTCACATAATATATTTTCATCATCGAGAGAGAGAGACACACACAAAAAAAAAAAAAAAAAAACCACCACACACAGACAATCTCGTTCGATCTTATCATCGCATGTTGTTGTGAAAGAAGAACGAGTGTTGTGAGTGTTGTGTGTGTGGAGAAAAAGAGGCGACTAAAACCATTACTACTTCTTACATTAGTTTAGTTGTAGAGTTAATGGGCGGCAGGTACACCTATTTTTATTAACAACACAAAAATTTATTTTAACAACGAACGAAAGGAGAAGAGTACATTGTACACATTTTTTTTTTTTTTTAACAAAAATAATGTGGGTGTTCTTAAAATTATTACGAACGAAAAATGTTAATAAATTAATAAAATATTTATTTCATCCATCATCATACCAGTTTTATTCAGCCACAGCAGTTAAACATAAAATAACAATAATATAAATAATAAATAAAAATATTAATTGATGATATGATGATATATAATAATAATGCTGCTGGTAAAAATTACAATGGATAAACGATATTTTTTTTTTAAATGATCGATGGGCGTTATTCTGTACACGAATGGACATCAGATCTGCGGCCGTTATTCGGTACACGAATAGGCATCACATCTGCGGCCGTTATTCGGTACACGAATAGGGATCACATTTGCGGCCGCTATTCGGTACGTAAAGTGATATAATTAATTACCGTTTTTCTGTACCCATATCCGTAACGAATGTATGTTAAATAAGGCGTGAGTGGTGGTTAAATTTCGCAATTTTCACACTTACCACCAATGTTTCCTTTCGTTTCGAACGAGCGAATGGACGAATTTTATATTATCGTATAGTAAAAGAACTTTCGACAGTCATCCGGTACCGGTGTGCGATTGGCCTATATGTGGCGGCCGGTGGGTCGATGTGCACGATGCTAAAAGCGAAATTTCGATCGACACGAAATAATTTCGAAATTTTTACCACGGTTCGCATTTATTTCCGCTCGTCGATGTGTCCTTTCGTATCGCGTAAGCGAATTAACGAATATTATATTTTAATATTATAAAAATAATTTCGACAAGAAATAATTTCGAAACTTTTACCACGGTTCGCAATTTATTTCCGCTCGTCGATCTTTTTTCCTTACGTTTCGTGCGAGCGAACGAACGAACGAACGAATATTATATTATCGAATGATAAAAGAAATTTCGACAGTCATTCTGTACCGGTGTGGCGGTCGGTCGGTGTGCACGGTGCGAAAAGCGAAATTTCGATCGACACGAAATAATTACGAAATTTTTACCACGGTTCGCATTTATTTCCGCTCGTCGATGTGTCCTTTCGTATCGCGTAAGCGAATTAACGAATATTATATTTTAATATAATAAAAATAATTTCTGCCGTTATTCGGTACCTATGTACGAAAAACCTATATGTGGCGGTCGGTCGGTCGGTGTGCACGGAGCTAAAACCGAAATTTCGACAAGAAATAATTTCGAAATAATTTCGAAACTTTTACCACGGTTCGCAATTTATTTCCGCTCGTCGATCTTTTTTCCTTACGTTTCGTGCGAGCGAACGAACGAACGAACGAACGAATATTATATTATCGAATGATAAAAGAAATTTCGACAGTCATTCTGTACCGGTGTGGCGGTCGGTCGGTGTGCACGGTGCGAAAAGCGAAATTTCGATCGACACGAAATAATTACGAAATTTTTACCACGGTTCGCATTTATTTCCGCTCGTCGATGTGTCCTTTCGTATCGCGTAAGCGAATTAACGAATATTATATTTTAATATAATAAAAATAATTTCTGCCGTTATTCGGTACCTATGTACGAAAAACCTATATGTGGCGGTCGGTCGGTCGGTGTGCACGGAGCTAAAACCGAAATTTCGACAAGAAATAATTTCGAAATAATTTCGAAACTTTTACCACGGTTCGCAATTAATTTCCGCTCGTCGATCTTTTTTCCTTACGTTTCCTGCGAGCGAGCGAACGAACGAATATTATATTATCGAATGATAAAAGAAATTTCGACAGTCATTCTGTACCGGTGTGGCGGTCGGTCGGTGTGCACGGTGCGAAAAGCGAAATTTCGATCGACACGAAATAATTACGAAATTTTTACCACGGTTCACATTTATTTCCGCTCGTCGATGTGTCCTTTCGTATCGCGTAAGCGAATTAACGAAAATTTTATTTTAATAAAATAAAAATAATTTCTGCCGTTATTCTGTACATGTGTACGAAAAATATATATGTGAGGCGGTCGGTCGGTGTGCACGATGCCAAAAGCGTTATTCGGTACGGGCGTGCGAAATAATTGTACGCGGCGGTCGGTCGGTGTGCACGATGCTAAAAGCGTTACTCGGTACCTGTGTGCGAAAAACCTAAAGTCGAACGTTTTGACTTCGGTCCGCTTTATTTCCACTCGCCGATCTGTCCTTTCGCATCGCGTAAGCGAATTAACGAAAATTTTATTTTAATAAAATAAAAATAATTTCTGCCGTTATTCCGTACCTATGTACGAAAAATATATATGTGAGGCGGTCGGTCGGTGTGCACGATGCCAAAAGCGTTATTCGGTACGGGCGTGCGAAATAATTGTACGCGGCGGTCGGTCGGTGTGCACGATGCTAAAAGCGTTATTCGGTACCTGTGTGCGAAAAACCTAAAGTCGAACGTTTTCACTTCGGTCCGCTTTATTTCCACTCGCCGATCTGTCCTTTCGCATCGCGTAAGCGAATTAACGAAAATTTTATTTTAATAAAATAAAAATAATTTCTGCCGTTATTCCGTACCTATGTACGAAAAATATATATGTGAGGCGGTCGGTCGGTGTGCACGATGCCAAAAGCGTTATTCGGTACGGGCGTGCGAAATAATTGTACGCGGCGGTCGGTCGGTGTGCACGATGCTAAAAGCGTTATTCGGTACCTGTGTGCGAAAAACCTAAAGTCGAACGTTTTGACTTCGGTCCGCTTTATTTCCACTCGCCGATCTGTCCTTTCGCATCGCGTAAGCGAATTAACGAAAATTTTATTTTAATAAAATAAAAATAATTTCTGCCGTTATTCCGTACCTATGTACGAAAAATATATATGTGAGGCGGTCGGTCGGTGTGCACGATGCCAAAAGCGTTATTCGGTACGGGCGTGCGAAATAATTGTACGCGGCGGTCGGTCGGTGTGCACGATGCTAAAAGCGTTATTCGGTACCTGTGTGCGAAAAACCTAAAGTCGAACGTTTTCACTTCGGTCCGCTTTATTTCCACTCGCCGATCTGTCCTTTCGAATCGCGTAAGCGAATTAACGAAAATTTTATTTTAATAAAATAAAAATAACTTCTGCCGTTATTCCGTACCTATGTACGAAAAATATATATGTGAGGCGGTCGGTCGGTGTGCACGATGCCAAAAGCGTTATTCGGTACGGGCGTGCGAAATAATTGTACGCGGCGGTCGGTCGGTGTGCACGATGCTAAAAGCGTTATTCGGTACCTGTGTGCGAAAAACCTAAAGTCGAACGTTTTCACTTCGGTCCGCTTTATTTCCACTCGCCGATCTGTCCTTTCGCATCGCGTAAGCGAATTAACGAAAATTTTATTTTATTAAAATAAAAATAATTTCTGCCGTTATTCGGTACCTGTGTACGAAAAACATATATATGAGGCGGTCGGTCGGTGCGAATAAGCGAATTGACGAAAATTTTATTTTAATATAATAAAAATAATTTCTGCCGTTATTCGGTACCTGTGTACGAAAAACATATATATGAGGCGGTCGGTCGGTGCGAATAAGCGAATTGACGAAAATTTTATTTTAATAAAATAAAAATAATTTCTGCCGTTATTCCGTACCTATGTACGAAAAATATATATGTGAGGCGGTCGGTCGGTGTGCACGATGCCAAAAGCGTTATTCGGTACGGGCGTGCGAAATAATTGTACGCGGCGGTCGGTCGGTGTGCACGATGCTAAAAGCGTTATTCGGTACCTGTGTGCGAAAAACCTAAAGTCGAACGTTTTCACTTCGGTCCGCTTTATTTCCACTCGCCGATCTGTCCTTTCGCATCGTGTAAGCGAATTAACGAAAATTTTATTTTATGAAA
Organism: Ontholestes murinus; assembly: GCA_963969525.1. NCBI lineage: Eukaryota > Metazoa > Arthropoda > Insecta > Coleoptera > Staphylinidae > Ontholestes > Ontholestes murinus. Next base: position 5,481 of record CAXAKX010000452.1, on the reverse strand, counting down.
ATAAAAATAATTTCTGCCGTTATTCGGTACCTGTGTACGAAAAACATATATATGAGGCGGTCGGTCGGTGCGAATAAGCGAATTGACGAAAATTTTATTTTATTAAAATAAAAATAATTTCTGCCGTTATTCGGTACCTATGTACGAAAAATATATATGTGAGGCGGTCGGTCGGTGTGCACGATGCCAAAAGCGTTATTCGGTACGGGCGTGCGAAATAATTGTACGCGGCGGTCGGTCGGTGTGCACGATGCTAAAAGCGTTATTCGGTACCTGTGTGCGAAAAACCTAAAGTCGAACGTTTTCACTTCGGTCCGCTTTATTTCCACTCGCCGATCTGTCCTTTCGCATCGTGTAAGCGAATTAACGAAAATTTTATTTTATTAAAATAAAAATAATTTCTGCCGTTATTCGGTACCTGTGTACGAAAAACATATATATGAGGCGGTCGGTCGGTGCGAATAAGCGAATTGACGAAAATTTTATTTTATTAAAATAAAAATAATTTCTGCCGTTATTCGGTACCTGTGTACGAAAAACATATATATGAGGCGGTCGGTCGGTGCGAATAAGCGAATTGACGAAAATTTTATTTTATTAAAATAAAAATAATTTCTGCCGTTATTCGGTACCTGTGTACGAAAAACATATATATTAGGCGGTCGGTCGGTGCGAATAAGCGAATTGACGAAAATTTTATTTTAATATAATAAAAATAATTTCTGCCGTTATTCGGTACCTGTGTACGAAAAACATATATATGAGGCGGTCGGTCGGTGTGCACGATGCTAAAAGCGTTATTCGGTACGGGCGGGCGAAAAACTTATATGCGGCGGTCGGTCGGTGTGCACGATGCCGAGAGCGTTATTCGGTACCTGTGTGCGAGAGACATATATATATGGTGGTGCACGGTGCGATGAGCGAATTTTCATTTTACGCAAATAAAGTCGAGTATTACGCTTCGTTTCGTCTTGTTTCACACACAAATGATATTTTCGGGCAGTGCTAAGTGGAAAAATAAAAATAAAATTTCTCGCCGTTATTCTGTACAAATATGCATCAAACAGCTGTATGGGCGGTGCAGGTCGAAAGCGTTATTCGGTACCGGTGTGCGAAAAACCTAATGTCGAACGTTTTAACTTCGGTCCGCTTTATTTCCACTCGCCGATGTGTCCTTTCGTATCGAGTAAGCGAATTAACGAAAATTTTATTTTAATAAAATAAAAATAATTTCTGCCGTTATTCGATACCTATGTACGAGAAACATATATATGAGGCGGTCGGTCGGTCGGTCGGTCGGTCGGCGCGCACGATGCTAAAAGCGTTATTCGGTACGGGCGTGCGAAAAACTTAAATGCGGCGGTCGGTCGGTGCGCACGATGCCGAAAGCGTTATTCGGTACCTGTGTGCGAGAGACATATATATGGTGGTGCACGGTGCGATGAGCGAATTTTCGATTTACGCAAATAAAGTCGAGTATTACGCTTCGTTTCGTCTTGTTTCACACACAAATGATATTTTCGGGCAGCGCTAGGTGGAAAAATAAAAATTTAATTTCTCGCCGTTATTCTGTACAAATATGCATCAAACAGCTATATGGGTGGTGCAGGTCGTTCGGGTGAAAAGTGGAAGATTGAAAAAGAACGACCAGGCGAGCAGTATATGTATATATATCGCAAAGAAACGCCGAAATAAATATCCTTTTGGCTTTAATAAACCGTCGCATGGGTAAAATAAAATTTTTAACAAATTTTTGCCCTATGCGACGGACGGAGAGACGAACGACGAACAACGGCGGGCGACGACACACGGCAACGGGCGACGACACAACAACCAGTGTAGTGTAATGCCATTATATACGTTACGTGTAATAAGTCGGCCGGCGTGTTTTTAGTTTTTATCTCTTGTGGGGGAACGCGAGGTCTCAGTGTGTTCACCAAGCTGCTACTTCTCTAGTATTATATATAATATATAATAAGAAGATGTGTGTGGTTTTGCGTGTTCGGTGTGCCTCATATAATCGTTCCCCATCATATTAAAACACATAAAATATCATCATCGTCTGTTGAAAATAAAATCACGGCCTCACGTGTCTGGACAGTTCGATGTATTTAATATAAAACGACGACGAACCGGAGAGACGAACGACGAACAACGGCGGGCGACGACACACGGCAACGGGCGACGACACAACAACCAGTGTAGTGTAATGCCATTATATACGTTACGTGTAATAAGTCGGCCGGCGTGTTTTTAGTTTTTATCTCTTGTGGGGGAACGCGAGGTCTCAGTGTGTTCACCAAGCTGCTACTTCTCTAGTATTATATATAATATATAATAAGAAGATGTGTGTGGTTTTGCGTGTTCGGTGTGCCTCATATAATCGTTCCCCATCATATTAAAACACATAAAATATCATCATCGTCTGTTGAAAATAAAATCACGGCCTCACGTGTCTGGACAGTTCGATGTATTTAATATAAAACGACGACGAACCGGAGAGACGAACGACGAACAACGGCGGGCGACGACACACGGCAACGGGCGACGACACAACAACCAGTGTAGTGTAATGCCATTATATACGTTACGTGTAATAAGTCGGCCGGCGTGTTTTTAGTTTTTATCTCTTGTGGGGGAACGCGAGGTCTCAGTGTGTTCACCAAGCTGCTACTTCTCTAGTATTATATATAATATATAATAAGAAGATGTGTGTGGTTTTGCGTGTTCGGTGTGCCTCATATAATCGTTCCCCATCATATTAATACACATAAAATATCATCATCGTCTGTTGAAAATAAAATCACGGCCTCACGTGTCTGGACAGTTCGATGTATTTAATAAAACGACGACGAAACCGGAGAGACGAACGAGGAACAACGGCGGGCGACGACACACGGCAACGGGCGACACAACAACACCAGTGTAGTAGTGTAATGCCATTATATACGTTACGTGTAATAAGTCGGCCGGCGTGTTTTTAGTTTTATCTCTTGTTTGGGGGAACGCCGAGGTCTCAGTGTTGCACCAATCTGCTACTCTATTATAATATATAATAAGATGTGTGTGGTTTGTGTGTCGGTTGTGCCTCATACAAAAATCGTTCCCCGTATTTTACTACATATATAAATATATATCATCATCGTGTTATTATCGTCTGTTGAAAATAAAATCACGGCCTCGCCGTGTCTGGACAGTTCGATGTTTTAATAAAACGAGACGCGAGAAATCAGTTGCCGCCCGAGGAAATTTTTTTCTTGTCTCTCACCCACCATATATATATACCGTCTGTTGAATATAAAATCACGGCCTCGCCGTGTCCGGACAGTTCGGTGTTGAAAACTCTAACAGGTAGTTTGAACCTGTCCGAATAGCACGTTCGCGGGACCCATTTCGTATATTCGTTTATGCGTATGGCCCTTATGCGAGCAACATGTAGACTGAACATGTAATATTTTTAAAGTAGCGGTGCGTAAAAACTCCGTGAAAATTCAAATGCAATAACTCACCGAATTCCGAGCGAGAATGAAAACTTATGTTGATTGAAATATATATATCATCATAAAGTCAGACGTTCGGGGGACCCGAGCGCGTGGTCCCCTTGGCCGAGACGATGATTTTCAATCTAACGAACAATGATGTTTTTTGTAGTGTGTGTAAGCCTTGGCGAGATGTGAAATTTATAAAATTTCTCTTCTCTCTCATGCCATATATATGATATATTGATGCATTTCGGAGTTGTGTGGACCGAGAGTCTCTCCACTCCTATTCTTGGTGTTCACACCGCCGGCCGGCCGCCGTGTGCTCGTGTACATGTGCCGTCGTGTGCTGACGTGTGTGTCTCCGGGCGCATTATCAAACAAAAAAATTCGTGGGTCTGCATAAATGTGTGAACGTCTAGTCGCAATATCGCCGTAGCACAACCGCCGCCCCGCGTTTCGTGTCTTTTACACAAGTTGCATCACGTCCACCGTCTTGACCCCGCCACAGGGGCGGGATAGGTGTTTTACTGGCGTGCTCTGTATACCAATGGAGTGACACGTTAACGTCGGGGGTCCGTGCACGCGTAAACCGGGATATGTGCGATGTTCCGTTCAGCAGAGAGCAGAATTACGAATTCTTGGTGTTCACACCGCCGGCCGGCCGCCGTGTGCTCGTGTACATGTGCCGTCGTGTGCTCACGTGTGTGTCTCCGGGCGCATTATCAAACAAAAAAAGTCGTGGGTCTGCATAAATGTGTGAACGTCTAGTCGTAATATCGCCGTAGCACAACCGCCGCCCCGCGTTTCGTGTCTTTTACACAAGTTGCATCACGTCCACCGTCTTGACCCCGCCACAGGGGCGGGATAGGTGTTTTACTGGCGTGCTCTGTATACCAATGGAGTGACACGTTAACGTCGGGGGTCCGTGCACGCGTAAACCGGGATATGTGCGATGTTCCGTTCAGCAGAGCAGAATTTCGAACCACCTCTTTATTATAAATAAATGAGCTCGTCGTTACACCGGGCGCGCGCGCGCGTAAGCGCCGCCGCTCGAGTGTGCGCGACTAAACACAGCTCCCTGGTTGATCCTGCCAGTAGTCATATGCTTGTCTCAAAGATTAAGCCATGCATGTCTCAGTACAAGCCAAATTAAGGTGAAACCGCGAAAGGCTCATTAAATCAGTTATGGTTCCTTAGATCGTACCACTTATCCTTGGATAACTGTGGTAATTCTAGAGCTAATACATGCAAACAGAGTTCCGACCGGAGACGGAAGGAGCGCTTTTATTAGATCAAAACCAATCGGTGTCGGACGCGAGTCCGTTCATCGTACAACTTGGTGAATCTGAATAACTTATTGCTGATCGCACGGTCTCGCACCGGCGACGCATCTTTCAAATGTCTGCCTTATCAACTGTCGATGGTAGGTTCTGCGCCTACCATGGTTGTAACGGGTAACGGGGAATCAGGGTTCGATTCCGGAGAGGGAGCCTGAGAAACGGCTACCACATCCAAGGAAGGCAGCAGGCGCGCAAATTACCCACTCCCGGCACGGGGAGGTAGTGACGAAAAATAACGATACGGGACTCATCCGAGGCCCCGTAATCGGAATGAGAACACTCTAAACCTTTTAACGAGGATCAATTGGAGGGCCAGTCTGGTGCCAGCAGCCGCGGTAATTCCAGCTCCAATAGCGTATATTAAAGTTGTTGCGGTTAAAAAGCTCGTAGTCGAATCTGTGTCCCGCGCCGCCGGTTCATCGCTCGCGGTGTCCAACTGGCGTGCCCGCGGGACGTCCTGCCGGTGAGCTTAGCCCGCGAGGGCGGCTCAACTTGAAATCCCATCGCGGTGCTCTTCACTGAGTGTCGAGGTGGGCCGGCACGTTTACTTTGAACAAATTAGAGTGCTTAAAGCAGGCTAAAACTTCGCCTGAATACTTAGTGCATGGAATAATAGAATAGGACCTCGGTTCTATTTTGTTGGTTTTCGGAACCCCGAG
>CAXAKX010000451.1:0-13341 GCA_963969525.1 Ontholestes murinus | reverse complement strand
CTCGGCGCGGGGTGGGCTGCTAGGAGGTTGAAAATTGTTTGGCCTCCTTAATTCGATGAGGGGCTCCTCCAATGGCGCCCACAAATCACCACGCACTCTAATCGTCCTTGGAGGTGACTTAAAATAATAAATAAATTATTAAAAATTATCTAAATTAAAAATTAATATTATCTAATTTTTTTCTTACCGAGGGTGGAGAGGAGAGGCTGAGAGGTTGAACTGCTTCCATTCTCTGAGGCACCGGAATAGGATTATGTTGAGGGTGCCCTATAAAAATCCTAATTTTGTTATTAGTGTGCTGCCTGCAAAGCGCGCACCTGTCAATTCGTCTTACACAGGCAGCACAAAAGAGGTGTCCACACGACAGGGTATATTGTACCCAGTTTGTTAGACAAACTGGGCACTCTCCCACCTCGGCACCCTCAGTAAATTCTAAAATTAAAAAAATTGTATTAGCACTTTTATTTCTTAATTATGAATTATTTTAGAAAAATTATATCATTTAAATAATTTGCGTACTTACCGTAGGTAAATTCCATTTTTAGCTGACAAAATTTTCTAATGCTCACACCTCAGGACAAATTACTAACCACACAAACTGAATGCGCCTTTTTATCACAAAATAAAACACACGTTCGCGAAATAAAATTCGCTCGACACCGCGAAAACTGAATGCGCGTTTTTTCATAAAATAAAACACACGTTCGCGGAATAAAATTCGCTCAACACCACGCAAAAAAAAGAATGCGCGTTTTTTTCACAAAATAAAACACACGTTCGCGGATTATTTTAAATTGAGATTTTTAGATTCATGGCATCTTCTTTAGACAAATTATCTAGAAATTTAAAAGCAGATCAAATGGTCAACGTTAGGAAATATTTTCAAATTGATGATCAATTTGATTTGGTAACTAAAAAAGGTGTATTCTTTTATCAATATATGAATTTACTGTCGAAATTGGAGGAGGCAAAATTACCCGCTAGTAAATTATTTTTTAATTCACTAACAAATACTGACGTTACTAGTAAGGAGTATGAGCATGCCGAAATTGTTTGGATAAAATTTAATTGTCAAAATTTGCAAGAATATTTCCGTATTTAAAAACGGATGTTTTACTTTTAGCCGACATTTTCGAAAATTTCCGCGGTGTTTGTATTAAAGCGTATGATTTGGATCCGGCTCATTACTATACGGCACCCGGATTGTCGTGGGATGCTATGTTGAATTTAACAGACATTAATTTCTAATTGTTGACAGACATTGACATGCAGCATTTCATTCGTAAAGGCATTAGAGGGGGTATAAGTCAGTGTTCTTTACGCTACGCCCAAGCCAATAATAAATATATGACAGATTGTGACTCGACGAAACTATCAAAATTTTTAACGTATTGGGACGCCAATAATTTGTATGGTTGGGGTTTTATATGGTAAAGCGCGGAAGAAATTCCAATTTTTAATGTCTCGTCATCAACAAATATCCCCGACCTACACAATGTAAACGTGAACGAACTTATGAAATCAGATCCTCTTGAAGTAGATAAACCAGTGCATGTCACACACAACAATATTAATTTCATTTTCATTAAAACGCATAATTGACATGACTCAATAACTGAATCTAAATTATTCACTTCGATTTTAAAATTAAAGATTTTTTGTATAACCAAATTAAAGAAAATCTGTCAACATCAGAAATAAATAAAATTCTTAATGAATATCATACTACTCCTACCGGAGGGCACAAAGGAATTTATAAAACGTACAAGAAAATAAAAACCAAATATGAATGCAAAAATATGTATAAGGACATCAAGGAATACGTTAGTGCGTGTGAAGTATGTCAGCGAAATAAACAAGTAAAATCAACAAAAAATACCACAACGGTAATCAAAAACTAATCTTTACCACATCCACATAATCTTGAATATTAAAGGCTCCAAGTTGAAAAATTATTCAGTTTATTCAGAACCCGCGCTCGTTACAGCCAGTTAAGTGAATTATGGACAACCTAGAAATAAATATTGATTATACCCCGAATTCAGGTCAAGGGAGTCCTAAACATATTTACAAAAATCTGCGAGAGTGTGTTAGAGGCTGTCATGAGTTGTACAGATATTATCGTGATCGTGCATATTCAATTCTGGAAGAACTGATGGAAATAAATCCTTCTGAGGCATTGCACATTCTTTTGACTGGCATTGAAGAAATCAGTTATATAGATGAGGAATTTGGTTGGACACATGAGTGTGTGCTGGAACCCTGCTCTGAATATATTTGTAAAAGGTTAAAAGATTCTTACATTTATATCATGTGGGACCATAACAAATTTCATTTCGCGATTCCTATAACTGATAACGATCTGTGTCGGTTGGAATATCAGTTGGTACTTGATGCAGATCGTCGAGATGCGGAGGAAAAGCGCCGAGATGAGGAGGAAAAGAGGGGACATGATAATAACAGTGACTGGTAGTCATACCCCACCTTCTGACAACGCTAAAATAGATTAAGTATGTGTAGCATTGTAAATGTAGAAAAAATATTCAAATATGTAAATGTAGAAAAAATATATTCAAATATGTAAAAGTATAAAAACAGTTTTTATTTAAATTCCAATTAATCTTTACCTCGGTAATACAATGTATAGATAAAATCTATAATGTTTTCAATTGCCAATTCGAATTCCTCATAAAATTATCTTTCCAATGATACCTCACACTCCAATATTATACCCAATTAAATGACTATGTCTATGACGTCATCGCGACTTATGGAAATAAATGGATAAGGTTTAATTTCTACAGTACTAGCTCTACAACCTGCTGCTAGGTGGCGCTCGTGAGGTCGCGGTTAGCAATAGGGGGCTCCTAAGGATGTAAAATTTAGGAGATGAAAATGTAAATTTGTCACGTGGGTGTCTTAGGAATGGAAAATTTAGGAGATGAAAACAACTCTAGGAATTTTTAGGGGATGTAAAATTTAGGAGATGAAAATGTAAATTACCGGAACCGGACACCGGTGACCTTGGGAATGCTCTCCATGCTATTCTTATGGGAATGCTTCGCGCAGAAGGGGGCTCCTGAAGTCGCGGAGCTCCAGGATGCTGGTACGGGGTGAGGAAGGGGGCCCAGAGGTGTCGCGGAGCTCCAGGGGGCTAGCACGGGTGAGGAAGTGGGGCTAGAGGTCCTGAGGTCACGTGGGTGTCTTAGGGGTGGAAAATTTAGGGGATGAAAACAACTCTAGGAATTTTTAGGGGATGTAAAATTTAGGAGATGAAAATGTAAATTACTGGAAGTCGGAAACCGGAAACCGGAAGTCAGAAACCGGAAGTCGGTGACCTTGGGAATGCTTCCCATGCTATTCTTATGGGAATGTTTGGCGCAGAAGGGGGCTCCTGAAGTCGCGGAGCTCCAGGATGCTGGCACGGGGTGAGGAAGGGGGTCCAGAGGTGTCGCGGAGCTCCGGGGGGCTAGCACGGGTGAGGAAAGGGGGCTTGAGGTCCTGAGGTCGCGTGGGTGTCTTAGGGGTGGAAAATTTAGGGGATGAAAACAACTCTAAGAATTTTTAGGGGATGAAAATGTAAATTACCGGAAGTCGGAAACCGGAAACCGGAAGTCGGAAACCGGAAGTCGGAAACCTGATACCGGAAACCTGACACCGGAAACCGCAACGTCCGCAACCGGAAACCTGATATTGGAAACCTGACACCGGAAACCTGACACCGGAAACCTGACACCGGAAACCTGACACCGGAAACCTGACACCGGAAGTGACCTTGGGAATGCTTCCTGGCCCCGTACCCGCAGTTCTCCTCTACTTACAGTTTATTTTTGCCCTGGATGTAATCTCACACGTCCTTTTCATCAGCCCGACTTTAGCTTGTGATTTAATCATTTTCACTCTGTGTATGAATTGTTTAGGAGAATCCCAGGCCTTCATTACTTTTTCTTATGGTGCAATTTTCTCCAGAGAAACCGTTGTTTATGTACCAACCCTACATATGCTTAAAATTTAGTATTACAACACTGTTTTAAAATTCCTAAACAACATCTACAGGGTCACTGATGTTTTTTGGGAGTCTCATCCAATAAAAGTGAGAGAAGTGTAAATGTATATGTAGGGTACATGGGTGGTCTCTAATGTATATTCCAATCAATAAAACATTCTCCCGAATTGACCAGGAGATTTTACACTAAGTCTCCTAATTGTACTGAATAAGTAAGCATTGAGGAATTTTTATTTTAAAGTTTTATGAAGGTAACATTTTTACTTTATTTATGAGAACAGCGATAGAGTAAAGCTTTAAGGTACTTTCTTGTGAAGATTAAAACGATATAATCAGGAAAGGGAGAAATTAATTTATTTTTATAAATGTATAACATTAAAAAAATTCAAAAATAATATTGAGTTTTCAGTTAAAAAAGTGTGCCCTTATTTTGCAATTTTGTCTAGAGGAATCGTTGTTTATGGTATAGAAACTAAAGGGTGGGATAGTGTTCACCCACCCACTTTTTCAATGTTTTATTACAATACTGTTTTAGAATACCTAAACACTCCACTCTCACTGATGTTTTTTTGGGAATCTCGACCAGCAAGGGTGAGAGAAGTGTAAATGCAAATGTAGCATTGTAGCTCCCAATCCCTTATCATAGCAGCAATAATTCACCTCACAAAGTCTATAATTCCAAAACTGCGATCCCTCCATCAGTTTCCGTTAAGTACCCAAAAAATTAATTTAAAAAAACATTCAGCCATAACAAAATGCAAAATTACTTCTAGGACAAAAGACTTTAAGTTTAACATACAAAAATAATGGTATCAATAAAAGAAGAGCCATAAAAATTTATAAGATGATCTGCTGCCCACTACTTGGCTATGGTTCTATGGTCCCTCTATACCAATACCACATTCCAACCTCCCGTAATATTGAAGTTAGCGAGCGAGTATCCCTTCGTACCCTAACAAAATTCCGTCATCCTCTTAATCTTCTACAGAATCCCTCTAACCAGCTCCTCTATGGTACTAACTTACTTATTCTCATCCTAGAACGCCTTCGATTCCTATCAGAAAACTTCTACAAAAATCCTTTTAACTTCCACATATAAAAAATTAAAAATTAAAAATCATAATTCAACCATATTTGATTTCGTTTCTTCCATCTACGCATTAACGACTGACGCCATATATCTGGGCAAAATAAGGCAGATCTCTGGTCAATAGCCTCTTGACAAATTAATACAATTAGAACTCCAACAAAATAAGGCAGAAGATGTTGGAAATTTTAAGAACTCCAAGGGCTCAAAAATTTATTAAATTGAAGGAAATAGGTATTTGATTATGCTTTTATTGTAGCCATTATTGGTTAGTGTTTTTATTATTTCAATTTCTTTTTTGTCAGCGTTGTCGTTTAACGGGATATTATTTGCATGAAAAATCATGGCGATAAACGCGGCCATTTTATGTTTGAAAGGGTGTCTGGATTTTTGCGGTACTAGTGTGTCAGTAAATGTTGGTTTTCGGTATATTTCAAATTAAAATGTATTTTCTTTTGTTTTTGATATTGACAAATCTAAAAATTTAATGTTACTATTTTGTTCTTTTTCTACTGTGAACTTGATGATGGGATTTATTTTGTTCAAATATTGTTGTATCTGTCTGTCTGTTCCTTTAAAACCTGAAATGATATCGTCTACGTATCTGTATCAGAAATTTAACATGTTTTTTGGTAGATTCTATATTAAATATTTTTTGTGTGATATCATGCATAAATATTTCGGCTAACAAATGACTTAGGGGTGAGCCCATTGCTACACCTTCTTGTTGTTGGTAAAAACGGTTTTCGAATGAAAAGTAATCCTAAATTCGTTCAGGATTATTTCTACTAAGTTAAAAAATTCTTGAATTATGACTGAGTTGACATTGCATTTTTGTAAATTTTGTTTTACTAGTTTAACACATTCGGATGGTGGTATATTCGTGAACATATTTGCTACATCAAATGATACTAACTTAACATTGTTTTCTAGTTTAAATTTGCCTAGTTGTTTCGAGAGTTCTACTGAATTTTTGATTGAGTGGGGATCTTTAAAATCTGTTAACTCCCTAAAAAGATTATTTAGTTTTACACATATATTGTAGGCTGGTGAATTTACATATGCTACCACGGGTCTAATAGGTTTATCTGGTTTATGCAATTTAATTGTTCCATATAATCTAGGGCAATATGGGTTTATTGGAATGATTTTGTATTGTTATTTTAGCGAGAAAATGTTTTTACTGTCGTATATTGCTGATTTTAAGTGTTTGATTAATTTATTAGTTGGGTCTTTTTTGAGTTCTGTTATATTGCTATTATTAAAGAATTGTTCGACTGTTTCTATGTATTCGGGGTTTGTTATGATTACGGTGGAAATACCTTTATCTGCTTTTGTTATTATTGAATTGTCCATTTTTACTTTACGTTGAATGTTTTTAATTAGTTTTGAATCTAAAGAGTTTACCTGTGCCAGTTTAATTAGTTTTCCTATTTTTTCTTTGCTTAGTTGGTTATCACTGACATTTTTAGAGCAATTTCCGTTTCTACTATTAGCGTTTCTTTAAAGTTTAAATTATTTACATGATGGGAATATTTGGGGCCTAATTCTAATAGTGAAGTTTCTTTATTAGAAAATTCTGAATTAGTGAGGTTTATAACTCTAGGGTATAAGTTGTTCTTCTCAGTGCATATATTAGGCTTCCAATTACCGGATTGTTCCTGTTGTAGTTTTTCGATTTTCTTCTTCTGGGTCTGGTATTTCTTGTAGGTTATGGTACTGACTTTGCTCCTTACGTAGTCGTCGAACACATCAAATTCCACTGGGTGTAAGTCATGCAGTAGTTCTGTGTGCAGGACCTTCAGATATGTAAGTAGGATATCCCGTCTTCGGAACCAGAATTTGGCTTCTTTCATGATCCATAATTTTTCTGCTGCTGTTTTGGATTTTCTTCCATCTACGGTATTGGTGTTTTTCTTCACTTGTACATATTTGGGTATAATATTGAGTTTTAGACATTCTTCAATCAAGAATAGTAGAAACGGAAATTGCTCTAAAAAATATCAGTGATAGCCAACTAAGCAATTTTTATTTAAAGGAGACTGTTTTAAGCACAAAAAATAATAGTAGTGCGTATCAGTTGTAAATAAATAATGTAAAAGGGTGTTTATATAAAAAAAAACAATTCCAATAAATAATCGCAATAATGTAATATCCAACTAACGAAAAAATTTACAGTAATTTCCTACTGCATTTTAATGTAGTTTTATTAATAAATTTGTAATCTATTTTTTTCAGAGGCGTGATTATTTACAAGACAATTCAAATTGGTTCTTGGTTGGTGTAAATGGAAGGACCGGTTATTGTATCACTTATATATTTGCTTGATTTTGCATAAATAAATTCGCTAGTCTTACATCATGTTGTAGAGCTGTGTTAATTAATATTACGCTGTAATTTTCGGGAACTAGTTTTGTTGGACCGTGAAATATGAGAACCATATCTTATAGACAAAATCCATACTTTGTATTTTGTGTTATTGCTTTAGTATTCTCAAATTCCGCCTAGTACAAATGTTTGTATAATGTTAGTGGCTGATAACAATGTCAGAAATATCATAACGTATCTAAAAATATTGTGCTGTTTGTTGATAGTAAGGCTTGTTCTAAGGTCTGTATTCAAGTTGGTTACGCGGTCTGAACGTTGCTCAAACAAACGTTGCAACGTGTTGGTTGTTCTGCTATTATGTTTACTGTTGAAAATCTGAAAATCTCATCTATTTATTACACTATATATTATATTAAACTACAGCATTTTTTTCAATTTTTTCTTAGAATCTTGCCGGTATTATAGTTTAAATACAAGCGATTTCTATTTTTTAATGACCTTTACCTAAGTAAAAATAAACTGAAAAAAAAAACTCACCTGCGCACTTCAGGTAAACAACATTTATCAAAACCTCTTTAATTTTTAAAAAAACTTCAATTGAAAGTTTATTTGAAAAGATTTTTAATTTGAGAAATATAGTATCTAATAAATATTCAGAAAAGAAAATATATAAGGCGGAGGTAAACTATTTTTAACCTTGCTTTGGAGTGAGAACTGTATTTATACCATAGTATAGACAAATTGTTATTTTTTGCAATTTCCTCGGAAATTCCGCGGGCTACACAAAATGCTGTTGTTTACAAATCCCTTAATAAATTATTCTCTACAATTATTTCTCATATAATATATAATTTTTATATTATGTTATAGTTAATTTAGTTATTAAAAAAACATTTGTTTTCAAAAACTAAATAGGTAACGTAAATTTGTTTTAATGAAAAATCATTTTTTTAAATTGTATTTATGTTTTGCTTAAAAAATATAGATAATAAGGGAAATAATAAGAGAGTGTCCTTGCGGTGGGTGGACAAAATATTACTAAGAGCATTTTAGCTCTTAGTCAAAAAATAAAACCAAGTATAATGTTTGAACTCAAAACCTTTACCTTGAAACGGATATCATTTCTGAAAACATATCGAAATATTTTTACTTTCACAATATTTTCCCGTTCTTCGTCATCCAAAATTATATTCTTTAAACATTGCATTCAAAAGATGTAATTATTCTAGAAAAAATACCAGTTATAAATAAAACATAAAAATTTTAATAATTAATATGTTGAGTTTTTAATAACAAGTCTAGATGTGGGATGTCTTGATTACGAAATTTGTTTGTCATCAGTATTATTTCCTTCATTCTTTGTATGTTCCGTGGGTTGATCTGGTAACTTAATTATGATTCAGCAATTCTTATTTTTTTTTATTTGTTTAGATGATGCCTAATAATATTCAATGAGTTCATTGACTGTGTGGAAAAATACCATCGCAAGTAATTAATGCATAATTTATTTTTATTGAATTTATAAAAATACTTTAATGAATTTTTTATTTAATAGCAAATTTATTTCTTGTTTGATTTGTTTTTTGTGGGATGATTAATTCACATAATTAGTTAAAGTAAAATTATTATTGTGTTATTTATTTTTATCACCACAAGAGTTGTAGTTGAATAAGCTCTAGAAGTATAGTCCATAGAAATTGAAATACCTCCTCAATCCATGAATAGGAGAGACGATTCTCAACGCCTTCCAAACTCATGGAAACATGTTTTAAATAAATTAAAAAAGAAAAATTGTCACCACAGAATAACCGAGATAACACAACAACACGCAACAACTATACGCAGGCGCAACCCATACCAGCATACCAGAACAACTGATTAAACTGAGAAACTCAAATATAAATACAGCACCAACTTAAAGGCAATCCAGTAATTCCGTGATCCACACAAGCGAAGATACCTGAGGAAGATGACAGAGAGTTCATCGAAACGTTGTGCATATACTCAATCCAATTAATAATTATAAATGCATATAATAATATAAACAGAGCAAGATCCATTCATTACCTACCAATCCTAATTACGGCATATAATTTAAAATTAGAGCTGTCCATAAATGAAAGGGAAATCGAACAAACCCATGAATCCACTGAAAATTTACGAATATCTAATCCAAAAGGACTATTCTTTATAAAATACTCTTATTATAGAGAAAAATACTATATCATAGATTTCTATATAACTTTGATTAACTATTATATATTATATATAATGTTCAGTTAAAAAATGTACAATTTATCGTTTGTAAAGGATAATTATTCTGAAAATAAAGAAAATAATATTTAATATTTAAATTTATAATTTTTAACAGTTCTTGATGGTGAAGTTAGATTCAGGAAATTTCAAAGAGATTTACCGTTACATTTTCGGTTTCGAAAAGAATCCAGATTACAATCCCTTTCCCTACTTGATTCAGGGAAGAAAAGATGTATACACAAAAATGCAACATAGTCATAAAATAATGTAAGTACATATCGGGCGCGTTTTCAGGTGGCGGATAAAGGAATGACCTTTATGGAATGAACGTATGTGACCATTGGGTTAGTGAGTGTTCGTTGAATATAAAACTTAACTGGAAGCATACAAAGACACTCGCCGTGGACCAAAATTTCTCGGGCCGGTTGTAGTATTGTGGCTAAGGGCTTGCACCGATATTAACGACGCCGCTGTAACACACCTAAACAGTGTGAACAGTGGAACATGTCTCTACTGGTTCCGACCTTGAGGAACCGAGCGATACCTTGATGTACATAGCCTTTCATGTTAGCAGGGCTCCTGGCATGGTGACCCACACATCCCTAATATTCGTGGAAACAAAATGGACACAGTAACTACAATGGAAATGGAGAGATTGCCGGAAAGCACAGCGGAGGTGACCAATGGGCCATCAGACGAACGCACAACAAGCGTAGGGGACTCAAAGGACCAGTACTACCAGAAAGAAACATGAAAGCTGGAACCTGAACCATCCAGATGCCAGCACGGCAGGAGACCAAGGGTAAAAAGTAGTAAAGGAGAGAGGGATCACCAACAGCTCAGACTCTTCTACACCCTCCTCTCAGAAAAATGCACCCCAAAGGACCTCCCCAGAAGGCCCAAACTGATGGTCTAGTTACCAGACATTGGACTGGGTGGAATCGGGGGAAACTTATATATACAGGGTGAGTTTTTTTCGATGTTCTCTATGGGGATCTCGGAAACTATAAGAGATAGAGAAACGGTTAAATGGGGAAAGAAGTGTAGATTTACGAGACGAATAAAATTCCACTTTCAAAGTTTTCAAAAAAGTCAAGGGTAACTAGATATTTTGAAAAAAGTAAAAAGTGTCAATATTTCAAATCAATATATCTCGGTTATTATAACAGAAAGAAAAAAAAACTGTAAAGGACAAAGTTTTAGATAATTTTATGTAGATTAATAAAAAATAATCAGAAAATTTTTATCGCCATTATTTTCCGAGATATGATGCAAACTTACATTTTTTTTAAATGGAAACCATAGTTGGCTATGGCCTCATTCAAATGGTAATTTTTTTCTCTTTATTCCAATATCACATACGACATAGTTATTTCTAAAAATAAGTGAGTTATAGTCATTTTAAATTTTATTATAAATAAAAAATGGGTAGCCATGAAAAAGATGAAAGTAAAACAATTGCAGTTGTTTATAATAATAGCAATATTGTAATTATTAGTTCTACAAAGTTAAATAAAAATAAAAAACCAGCATAATAATAATAATTTTGTAATTATCAAATAGCCTTCTGTATGTGGTATAAACCCATTTGTCAAGAGGATAATACTTTCTTACAAAAATATTATGAACAGATGAATCGCGATTAACTAATTGTGGTATTTTTAATCGCCACAATGAACATAGATGAACTTAAGAGAATCCACGAGAAGTTTCACAGAGAAAACTACAAATTAAATTTGGGTTTAATCCATGGTGTGTTTGGATTAATAATTTTCGGTCCATATATTTTTGAAAGCTCACTAAGTGAAACTAATTCCTTTCATTTTCTTCAGTAAACATTTGAAGATACGCTAGATTGTTTAAATTTATCATTACAAGCAAGATTAAAATGGTTCCAATATGACGATGTTCCACCTCATAACATGTTGGCTTTACAAATTATTTAAATGATGCTTTTCCTAACTCATAAGTGGGAAGAAATAAACCAATCCCAGGTCCACCTAGATCTCCCGATCTGCCCGTTTTAGAATTTTTTCTGTGGGGTTATGTAAAAAACAAAGTATATGAAAAATCATATCAATTTGTGGATGATCATAAACTAGCTGTTATTGAAACATTTAATTCAATTTACATGAGAAAAGTCAAAAAGCCATAAATTCAATTTTAAAAAGATATAATTTATGTCATAATAGTATTAATAGTGGACTCTTTGACCATATTTTTTTAATATTCAAATTTCTCTCCCATTGATATATTGATAATTACAGAATTACATTATGCAGTTGTTTCATGTTGGTTTAACTCTGTATAACTAATAATTACAATATTGCTAATATTATAAACAACTGCAATTGTTTTACTTTCATCTTTTTCATGGCTACCCATTTTTTATTTATAATGAAATTTAAAATGTCTATAACTCACTCATTTTTAGAAATAACTATGTCGTATGCCATATTGGTTTAAAGAGAAAAAAAATACCTTTTGAATGAGGTCACAGCCAACTATGGTTTCCATTTAAAAAAATGTAAGTTTGCGTCATATCTCGGAAAATAATGGGAATAAAAATTTTCTGATTATTTTTTATTAATCTGAATAAAATTATCTAAAACTTTGTCCTTTACAGTTTTTTTTCTATCTGTTATAATAACCGAGATATATTGATTTAAAAAAATTGACACTTTTTACTTTTTTCGAAATATCTAGTTACCCTTGACTTTTTTTAAAACTTTGAAAGTGGCACTTTATTGGTCTCGTAAATCTACACTTTTTTCCCTGTTTAACCATTTCTCTATCTCTTATACTTTCCGAGATCCCCATAGAGAACATCGAAAAAAACTCACCCTGTATATATATATATATATATATACATATATATATACAGGGTTATTCACGATATACGGCACGGAATATTGTGGCCAAAATACGTGACTTTCAAAAAGTTTCACTTTGGGGATATATAGGGGTCTATTAGGGCTACTTTTTAAAATTACTTTCATAATATACAGGGTGTCCCAAAAACCCTAAAAGTATCAAAGTTGTTTTTTTTTTAATGAAACACCCTGTATTTTATTGCATTTTTGGATCCTTCGATCAAAATAAGTTTGTGTTTTAATAAGGTTTTTATTAGTTAAACCTTAAGGTTTTTGAAATAATTTAAATTTTGTAAAAATTTAACCTAATTTTCATGTTTCAAATGCTTAAAAAGTAATTAAGTTATGCATACCAAATTTACACTGAAATGTAACAATAGATCATATTTTATTTTCCAAGTATAATAAATTTGACATCTTATACCGGGTGTAAAAAAATTGGAATTAAACAAATGAGAACTTTAAATGGCTATAACTTCATTTATTTAAATGGAACGCTCTATTTATTAATTTATCAGCAAATGCACGTTTTAATTACCTATCGAATGGTATTTATATCTTAAATGTTAAGTCTTCTCGTTTTTACAGAAAACGCCAAAATATTGTTTATTGCACCGTTTTAGTACTTTTTAAGTAAACATTTTAATGTATCTACTTTTCTATGGTATTTAAAAACGTCAGATAATTAATTTAGTATGCCACTTTAGTTTAAAAAGCCTGTCTTTTGTTAAATAAATGAAGTTATAGCCATTTAAAGTTCTCATTTGTTTAATTCCAATTTATTTACACCC
>CAXAKX010000450.1:20000-62047 GCA_963969525.1 Ontholestes murinus | reverse complement strand
TCCCGGTTTACGCGTGCACGGACCCCCGACGTTAACGTGTCACTCCATTGGTATACAGAGCACGCCAGTAAAACACCTATCCCGCCCCTGTGGCGGGGTCAAGACGGTGGACGTGATGCAACTTGTGTAAAAGACACGAAACGCGGGGCGGCGGTTGTGCTACGGCGATATTGCGACTAGACGTTCACACATTTATGCAGACCCACGAATTTTTTTGTTTGATAATGCGCCCGGAGACACACACGTCAGCACACGACGGCACATGTACACGAGCACACGGCGGCCGGCCGGCGGTGTGAACACCAAGAATAGGAGTGGAGAGACTCTCGGTCCACACAACTCCGAAATGCATCAATATATCATATATATGGCATGAGAGAGAAGAGAAATTTTATAAATTTCACATCTCGCCAAGGCTTACACACACTACAAAAAACATCATTGTTCGTTAGATTGAAAATCATCGTCTCGGCCAAGGGGACCACGCGCTCGGGTCCCCCGAACGTCTGACTTTATGATGATATATATATTTCAATCAACATAAGTTTTCATTCTCGCTCGGAATTCGGTGAGTTATTGCATTTGAATTTTCACGGAGTTTTTACGCACCGCTACTTTAAAAATATTACATGTTCAGTCTACATGTTGCTCGCATAAGGGCCATACGCATAAACGAATATACGAAATGGGTCCCGCGAACGTGCTATTCGGACAGGTTCAAACTACCTGTTAGAGTTTTCAACACCGAACTGTCCGGACACGGCGAGGCCGTGATTTTATATTCAACAGACGGTATATATATATGGTGGGTGAGAGACAAGAAAAAAATTTCCTCGGGCGGCAACTGATTTCTCGCGTCTCGTTTTATTAAAACATCGAACTGTCCAGACACGGCGAGGCCGTGATTTTATTTTCAACAGACGATAATAACACGATGATGATATATATTTATATATGTAGTAAAATACGGGGAACGATTTTTGTATGAGGCACAACCGACACACAAACCACACACATCTTATTATATATTATAATAGAGTAGCAGATTGGTGCAACACTGAGACCTCGGCGTTCCCCCAAACAAGAGATAAAACTAAAAACACGCCGGCCGACTTATTACACGTAACGTATATAATGGCATTACACTACTACACTGGTGTTGTTGTGTCGCCCGTTGCCGTGTGTCGTCGCCCGCCGTTGTTCCTCGTTCGTCTCTCCGGTTTCGTCGTCGTTTTATTAAATACATCGAACTGTCCAGACACGTGAGGCCGTGATTTTATTTTCAACAGACGATGATGATATTTTATGTGTATTAATATGATGGGGAACGATTATATGAGGCACACCGAACACGCAAAACCACACACATCTTCTTATTATATATTATATATAATACTAGAGAAGTAGCAGCTTGGTGAACACACTGAGACCTCGCGTTCCCCCACAAGAGATAAAAACTAAAAACACGCCGGCCGACTTATTACACGTAACGTATATAATGGCATTACACTACACTGGTTGTTGTGTCGTCGCCCGTTGCCGTGTGTCGTCGCCCGCCGTTGTTCGTCGTTCGTCTCTCCGGTTCGTCGTCGTTTTATATTAAATACATCGAACTGTCCAGACACGTGAGGCCGTGATTTTATTTTCAACAGACGATGATGATATTTTATGTGTTTTAATATGATGGGGAACGATTATATGAGGCACACCGAACACGCAAAACCACACACATCTTCTTATTATATATTATATATAATACTAGAGAAGTAGCAGCTTGGTGAACACACTGAGACCTCGCGTTCCCCCACAAGAGATAAAAACTAAAAACACGCCGGCCGACTTATTACACGTAACGTATATAATGGCATTACACTACACTGGTTGTTGTGTCGTCGCCCGTTGCCGTGTGTCGTCGCCCGCCGTTGTTCGTCGTTCGTCTCTCCGGTTCGTCGTCGTTTTATATTAAATACATCGAACTGTCCAGACACGTGAGGCCGTGATTTTATTTTCAACAGACGATGATGATATTTTATGTGTTTTAATATGATGGGGAACGATTATATGAGGCACACCGAACACGCAAAACCACACACATCTTCTTATTATATATTATATATAATACTAGAGAAGTAGCAGCTTGGTGAACACACTGAGACCTCGCGTTCCCCCACAAGAGATAAAAACTAAAAACACGCCGGCCGACTTATTACACGTAACGTATATAATGGCATTACACTACACTGGTTGTTGTGTCGTCGCCCGTTGCCGTGTGTCGTCGCCCGCCGTTGTTCGTCGTTCGTCTCTCCGTCCGTCGCATAGGGCAAAAATTTGTTAAAAATTTTATTTTACCCATGCGACGGTTTATTAAAGCCAAAAGGATATTTATTTCGGCGTTTCTTTGCGATATATATACATATACTGCTCGCCTGGTCGTTCTTTTTCAATCTTCCACTTTTCACCCGAACGACCTGCACCACCCATATAGCTGTTTGATGCATATTTGTACAGAATAACGGCGAGAAATTAAATTTTTATTTTTCCACCTAGCGCTGCCCGAAAATATCATTTGTGTGTGAAACAAGACGAAACGAAGCGTAATACTCGACTTTATTTGCGTAAATCGAAAATTCGCTCATCGCACCGTGCACCACCATATATATGTCTCTCGCACACAGGTACCGAATAACGCTTTCGGCATCGTGCGCACCGACCGACCGCCGCATTTAAGTTTTTCGCACGCCCGCACCGAATAACGCTTTTAGCATCGTGCGCGCCGACCGACCGACCGACCGACCGACCGCCTCATATATATGTTTCTCGTACATAGGTATCGAATAACGGCAGAAATTATTTTTATTTTATTAAAATAAAATTTTCGTTAATTCGCTTACTCGATACGAAAGGACACATCGGCGAGTGGAAATAAAGCGGACCGAAGTTAAAACGTTCGACATTAGGTTTTTCGCACACCGGTACCGAATAACGCTTTCGACCTGCACCGCCCATACAGCTGTTTGATGCATATTTGTACAGAATAACGGCGAGAAATTTTATTTTTATTTTTCCACTTAGCACTGCCCGAAAATATCATTTGTGTGTGAAACAAGACGAAACGAAGCGTAATACTCGACTTTATTTGCGTAAAATGAAAATTCGCTCATCGCACCGTGCACCACCACATATATATGTCTCTCGCACACAGGTACCGAATAACGCTCTCGGCATCGTGCACACCGACCGACCGCCGCATATAAGTTTTTCGCCCGCCCGTACCGAATAACGCTTTTAGCATCGTGCACACCGACCGACCGCCTCATATATATGTTTTTCGTACACAGGTACCGAATAACGGCAGAAATTATTTTTATTATATTAAAATAAAATTTTCGTCAATTCGCTTATTCGCACCGACCGACCGCCTAATATATATGTTTTTCGTACACAGGTACCGAATAACGGCAGAAATTATTTTTATTTTAATAAAATAAAATTTTCGTCAATTCGCTTATTCGCACCGACCGACCGCCTCATATATATGTTTTTCGTACACAGGTACCGAATAACGGCAGAAATTATTTTTATTTTAATAAAATAAAATTTTCGTCAATTCGCTTATTCGCACCGACCGACCGCCTCATATATATGTTTTTCGTACACAGGTACCGAATAACGGCAGAAATTATTTTTATTTTAATAAAATAAAATTTTCGTTAATTCGCTTACACGATGCGAAAGGACAGATCGGCGAGTGGAAATAAAGCGGACCGAAGTGAAAACGTTCGACTTTAGGTTTTTCGCACACAGGTACCGAATAACGCTTTTAGCATCGTGCACACCGACCGACCGCCGCGTACAATTATTTCGCACGCCCGTACCGAATAACGCTTTTGGCATCGTGCACACCGACCGACCGCCTCACATATATATTTTTCGTACATAGCTACCGAATAACGGCAGAAATTATTTTTATTTTAATAAAATAAAATTTTCGTCAATTCGCTTATTCGCACCGACCGACCGCCTCATATATATGTTTTTCGTACACAGGTACCGAATAACGGCAGAAATTATTTTTATTTTCATAAAATAAAATTTTCGTTAATTCGCTTACACGATGCGAAAGGACAGATCGGCGAGTGGAAATAAAGCGGACCGAAGTGAAAACGTTCGACTTTAGGTTTTTCGCACACAGGTACCGAATAACGCTTTTAGCATCGTGCACACCGACCGACCGCCGCGTACAATTATTTCGCACGCCCGTACCGAATAACGCTTTTGGCATCGTGCACACCGACCGACCGCCTCACATATATATTTTTCGTACATAGGTACGGAATAACGGCAGAAATTATTTTTATTTTATTAAAATAAAATTTTCGTCAATTCGCTTATTCGCACCGACCGACCGCCTCATATATATGTTTTTCGTACACAGGTACCGAATAACGGCAGAAATTATTTTTATTATATTAAAATAAAATTTTCGTCAATTCGCTTATTCGCACCGACCGACCGCCTCATATATATGTTTTTCGTACACAGGTACCGAATAACGGCAGAAACTATTTTTATTTTAATAAAATAAAATTTTCGTTAATTCGCTTACGCGATGCGAAAGGACAGATCGGCGAGTGGAAATAAAGCGGACCGAAGTGAAAACGTTCGACTTTAGGTTTTTCGCACACAGGTACCGAATAACGCTTTTAGCATCGTGCACACCGACCGACCGCCGCGTACAATTATTTCGCACGCCCGTACCGAATAACGCTTTTGGCATCGTGCACACCGACCGACCGCCTCACATATATATTTTTCGTACATAGGTACGGAATAACGGCAGAAATTATTTTTATTTTATTAAAATAAAATTTTCGTTAATTCGCTTACGCGATTCGAAAGGACAGATCGGCGAGTGGAAATAAAGCGGACCGAAGTGAAAACGTTCGACTTTAGGTTTTTCGCACACAGGTACCGAATAACGCTTTTAGCATCGTGCACACCGACCGACCGCCGCGTACAATTATTTCGCACGCCCGTACCGAATAACGCTTTTGGCATCGTGCACACCGACCGACCGCCTCACATATATATTTTTCGTACATAGGTACGGAATAACGGCAGAAATTATTTTTATTTTATTAAAATAAAATTTTCGTTAATTCGCTTACGCGATGCGAAAGGACAGATCGGCGAGTGGAAATAAAGCGGACCGAAGTCAAAACGTTCGACTTTAGGTTTTTCGCACACAGGTACCGAATAACGCTTTTAGCATCGTGCACACCGACCGACCGCCGCGTACAATTATTTCGCACGCCCGTACCGAATAACGCTTTTGGCATCGTGCACACCGACCGACCGCCTCACATATATATTTTTCGTACATAGGTACGGAATAACGGCAGAAATTATTTTTATTTTATTAAAATAAAATTTTCGTTAATTCGCTTACGCGATGCGAAAGGACAGATCGGCGAGTGGAAATAAAGCGGACCGAAGTGAAAACGTTCGACTTTAGGTTTTTCGCACACAGGTACCGAATAACGCTTTTAGCATCGTGCACACCGACCGACCGCCGCGTACAATTATTTCGCACGCCCGTACCGAATAACGCTTTTGGCATCGTGCACACCGACCGACCGCCTCACATATATATTTTTCGTACATAGGTACGGAATAACGGCAGAAATTATTTTTATTTTATTAAAATAAAATTTTCGTTAATTCGCTTACGCGATGCGAAAGGACAGATCGGCGAGTGGAAATAAAGCGGACCGAAGTCAAAACGTTCGACTTTAGGTTTTTCGCACACAGGTACCGAGTAACGCTTTTAGCATCGTGCACACCGACCGACCGCCGCGTACAATTATTTCGCACGCCCGTACCGAATAACGCTTTTGGCATCGTGCACACCGACCGACCGCCTCACATATATATTTTTCGTACACATGTACAGAATAACGGCAGAAATTATTTTTATTTTATTAAAATAAAATTTTCGTTAATTCGCTTACGCGATACGAAAGGACACATCGACGAGCGGAAATAAATGTGAACCGTGGTAAAAATTTCGTAATTATTTCGTGTCGATCGAAATTTCGCTTTTCGCACCGTGCACACCGACCGACCGCCACACCGGTACAGAATGACTGTCGAAATTTCTTTTATCATTCGATAATATAATATTCGTTCGTTCGCTCGCTCGCAGGAAACGTAAGGAAAAAAGATCGACGAGCGGAAATTAATTGCGAACCGTGGTAAAAGTTTCGAAATTATTTCTTGTCGAAATTATTTTTATAATATTAAAATATAATATGCGTTAATTCGCTTACGCGATACGAAAGGACACATCGACGAGCGGAAATAAATGCGAACCGTGGTAAAAATTTCGTAATTATTTCGTGTCGATCGAAATTTCGCTTTTCGCACCGTGCACACCGACCGACCGCCACACCGGTACAGAATGACTGTCGAAATTTCTTTTATCATTCGATAATATAATATTCGTTCGTTCGTTCGTTCGTTCGCTCGCACGAAACGTAAGGAAAAAAGATCGACGAGCGGAAATAAATTGCGAACCGTGGTAAAAGTTTCGAAATTATTTCGAAATTATTTCTTGTCGAAATTTCGGTTTTAGCTCCGTGCACACCGACCGACCGACCGCCACATATAGGTTTTTCGTACATAGGTACCGAATAACGGCAGAAATTATTTTTATTATATTAAAATATAATATTCGTTAATTCGCTTACGCGATACGAAAGGACACATCGACGAGCGGAAATAAATGCGAACCGTGGTAAAAATTTCGTAATTATTTCGTGTCGATCGAAATTTCGCTTTTCGCACCGTGCACACCGACCGACCGCCACACCGGTACAGAATGACTGTCGAAATTTCTTTTATCATTCGATAATATAATATTCGTTCGTTCGTTCGTTCGCTCGCACGAAACGTAAGGAAAAAAGATCGACGAGCGGAAATAAATTGCGAACCGTGGTAAAAGTTTCGAAATTATTTCTTGTCGAAATTATTTTTATAATATTAAAATATAATATTCGTTAATTCGCTTACGCGATACGAAAGGACACATCGACGAGCGGAAATAAATGCGAACCGTGGTAAAAATTTCGAAATTATTTCGTGTCGATCGAAATTTCGCTTTTAGCATCGTGCACATCGACCCACCGGCCGCCACATATAGGCCAATCGCACACCGGTACCGGATGACTGTCGAAAGTTCTTTTACTATACGATAATATAAAATTCGTCCATTCGCTCGTTCGAAACGAAAGGAAACATTGGTGGTAAGTGTGAAAATTGCGAAATTTAACCACCACTCACGCCTTATTTAACATACATTCGTTACGGATATGGGTACAGAAAAACGGTAATTAATTATATCACTTTACGTACCGAATAGCGGCCGCAAATGTGATCCCTATTCGTGTACCGAATAACGGCCGCAGATGTGATGCCTATTCGTGTACCGAATAACGGCCGCAGATCTGATGTCCATTCGTGTACAGAATAACGCCCATCGATCATTTAAAAAAAAAATATCGTTTATCCATTGTAATTTTTACCAGCAGCATTATTATTATATATCATCATATCATCAATTAATATTTTTATTTATTATTTATATTATTGTTATTTTATGTTTAACTGCTGTGGCTGAATAAAACTGGTATGATGATGGATGAAATAAATATTTTATTAATTTATTAACATTTTTCGTTCGTAATAATTTTAAGAACACCCACATTATTTTTGTTAAAAAAAAAAAAAAATGTGTACAATGTACTCTTCTCCTTTCGTTCGTTGTTAAAATAAATTTTTGTGTTGTTAATAAAAATAGGTGTACCTGCCGCCCATTAACTCTACAACTAAACTAATGTAAGAAGTAGTAATGGTTTTAGTCGCCTCTTTTTCTCCACACACACAACACTCACAACACTCGTTCTTCTTTCACAACAACATGCGATGATAAGATCGAACGAGATTGTCTGTGTGTGGTGGTTTTTTTTTTTTTTTTTTTGTGTGTGTCTCTCTCTCTCGATGATGAAAATATATTATGTGAACTGATGTGCGCGAACAGAGACCGACCCGACGATTTTCGGCGTCTCTGCTCTATACACACACACATCATCACATCATCATCAAAAAAAATTATCAATTTTAATTTCTTCAAATATATGAATAAATGAATGCATATTTTCGAGGTGTACGATCACGACGTACGTACACGTACACGTACTTTAGTGCGCACATTGATGTACAACATGTATTTATCCGTGTATGTTCGGGCGCTCGTTTATCACACACGGTTGTGTGCTGCGCGGCGTGTGTGTGTGTGCGTGCCCAAATAAGTCTGATAACTGGACACGAAGCAAGCCTATGCTCGTGTCACATGCAGACATACGTGCAAACAACACATCAACAACGACAACACAACAGCACACGATGTGTGTGTGATGAGAAAACGACGGCGGCTCGAACGAATAAAACGATATGTATCATCGTCGTGGCGCGACCAAGCCAGTACATCATCGTGTGTGTACATCGTGACGAATCCCCAAGCAAAGGGCAGAGTCTCAACAGATCGCAGCGTGGTAACTGCTCTACCGGGAACAACACCCTGCTAGGTACATAAGTCGTCTACAAACAATTCCGAGTTCCGACATCGAAATATGGACCGATAGTCGACCTTTCGAGATGAGGCAAAGACGAGCCGAAATATCCGGTCGTCCGCCAGTCATCACAGCCAGGCAATTTAAGGGCCAGTGCGACGCGCGGTGCGAACACCGCACGCCTAGTAAAGTCATATGGTTTAGAGCCTTTCGACTCCCGGAACTCCTAAAGGTATCGTTGCCTACTTTGACTAGACAGGATACGGCCTTAGAGGCGTTCAGGCATAATCCCACGGATGGTAGCTTCGCACCACCGCCCGATCGAGCGAGTGCGTGAACCAAATGTCCGAACCTGCGGTTCCTCTCGTACTGAGCAGGATTACTATCGCAACGACGAGTCATCAGGAGGGTAAAACTAACCTGTCTCACGACGGTCTAAACCCAGCTCACGTTCCCTATAGGCGGGTGAACAATCCGACGCTTGGCGAATTCTGCTTCGCAATGATAGGAAGAGCCGACATCGAAGGATCAAAAAGCGACGTCGCTATGAACGCTTGGCCGCCACAAGCCAGTTATCCCTGTGGTAATTTTTCTGACACCTCTTGTTGAAAACTCTTCAAGCCAAAAGGATCGATAGGCCGTGCTTTCGCAGTCCCTATGCATACTGAACATCGGGATCAAGCCAGCTTTTGCCCTTTTGCTCTACGCGAGGTTTCTGTCCTCGCTGAGCTGGCCTTAGGACACCTGCGTTATTATTTGACAGATGTACCGCCCCAGTCAAACTCCCCGCCTGGCAGTGTCCTCGAATCGGATCACGCGGGAGCATATGACGGCGATCGGACGAAGGCCTCCCCCGAGAGGTCGACCGACGCTTCACGCCACTCGGCACGCTTGGCTCGAGAACACCGTGCAGACCGCCGCGGTTAGCGGACGGCGCACGCGTTCCGCCTAACCGAGTAAGTAAAGAAACGATGAAAGTAGTGGTATTTCAGATTCGACGGCAGAGCCGCCTCCCACTTATGCTACACCTCTCATGTCTCCTTACAGTGCCAGACTAGAGTCAAACTCAACAGGGTCTTCTTTCCCCGCTAATTTTTCCAAGCCCGTTCCCTTGGCAGTGGTTTCGCTAGATAGTGGGTAGGGACATTCGTGTGACTACGCTTTCCTGCCTTTCGGCCTCAAGCCCTAACTCTCCTACTCTTCACCCACTATTTTCGCGACTCCGCCTGTCAAGGGAACCCAATCCTACCAAACCACGCTCCAGATTAGCGGGGGCCAAAGACCCTGCGTCTGTTTTCTGCTCTTGGCACTCATGCCTCTTTCTTCTACTGTGCGCCTTCCTCCTCTTCCTCTTTTTTGATTGCCACTTCTGCGAAGGCGTTGATAGCCTCCCATATTCTGTGGTCTGTCCGAGTTGTTATTTTCATTGGCCATTCTGCCCCATACTCCCTCGCTTTTTGTTTCAGTTGTTCCCTTGCTTCTCGCCTCTCTTCCTGTTCGCATTCCATTAGAATGTGCTTCGCTGTCTCTTGTCCTTTTCCACACTCGCAGTTTCCCTCAGTTTCCTTTAGTTTAAACCTTCTGTAATACCCTTCCATCCTTCCGTGTCCTGTCAGTAGCTGCACTGTTTCACTGCTGACTGGCCCTATTTCTACCTCCACTGAGCTTGTGATACTGTGCAGCAGTCTGCCTGTTGTTCCTCTGTCCCATGCTTCCTGCCAAGCCTGCTCTTCCTCCTTCCGCCTGTTTCCTTTCGCGACTGTCCTGGCTTTTGGCATGGCGAGTGTTTCGCCGTCGGATTCTGCCGCCGCCTTAGCCTCGCTGTCCGCTCTGCTGTTTCCTTCTGTCCCCGCGTGTCCTTTGGTCCACCATAGCTTCACCTCGCTGCCGTTCTCTCTCGCCTCCACTATCCGCTTGTATATGTCCCTAGCCATTTCGTTCTTGTGGACCCTCCTCGTTATCGCCTTAAGCGCTGCTTCTGCGTCCGTTATTATGTTTGTCGTCCCGGTTCCCTGTGCTGCCTTTCCCACTGCTTCTCTGATGGCCAGCATTTCGGCTTGCATGTTTGTCGTGTGACCCGCCAGTTTGATCTTGCTCGTTTCTCCCCATCCCCCGTGCCCTTCCTTTGTCACAAATGCGCAT
This sequence comes from Ontholestes murinus, assembly GCA_963969525.1. Classification (NCBI taxonomy): domain Eukaryota; kingdom Metazoa; phylum Arthropoda; class Insecta; order Coleoptera; family Staphylinidae; genus Ontholestes; species Ontholestes murinus. The sequence continues at coordinate 51,275 of CAXAKX010000450.1, read as the reverse complement.
CCTGCTCTTCCCTCTCCTGCGGTGCCGTCTGTATACATCCTTCTTTCCCCCTTTTCCTCCTCTTCTTCGTTCCACGTACTGAAGGTTACCTCCCCTCTTCTGGCCGGGTGGATCATGCCTTCTGCCGCCGCTTTCCTCTCATACCCCGCCGCGAGCTCCTGCCTCTCCCTGAATCTGTGTCCTGCTTCTACGTATAGCGGTTTGATCCCCGTTATCCTCTGTAAGGCCGCTGTTGGGGCTGTTCTGTATGCTCGTGCCATTGTGAGTAGATATGGCCTCTGAGCCGCCTCCAGCTGCCTGGTTATCCTGCCGTCCGTCCATCTTTCGCCCCACACTTCTGCCCCGTACATCAGCATTGGTGCGATCGCTCCCTCGTATATGGTTTTCAGCATGCTTGGTGACGTCCCCCATGTCTTCCCTGCCACCAAGAACAGCCTATTCGCTGCCTCCGCCATTTTCCCTCTGATCGCCTTGGCGTTGTCTAGCCACTTCAGCCCGTCGTCTATCACCACACCCAGGTATTTGACGTTCTTTTGGATGTTTATCGTCCTATCATTGGCTGCGATCTGTGGTTTCCTTTCGACTTTCCTCCATGCTATGAATGTGGCTTCTGTCTTCTCCGGACAGTACGTGACTCCGCATTCTTCGGCCCATTGCAGGCATTTCCTCCAAGCTTCCTTCCAGGTCGTCTCGATCTTCTTCACTGACTCACCCGCTATCACTAGCACCTGGTCGTCCGCATATGCCTGGGCATGCAGCTGCTGTTCCCCTATCTCCCTCATTCTTCGGAACCAGCCCTCCATACCCGTCAGCCACAGTATTGGTCCTACGCACGATCCCTGGGGGCATCCTCTGTTTGTTTTCCTGCTGACCTCGCCGCACCTTACCGTCCTGTCTCGCAGGAAGCTGCTCGCCATCATCCTTAGCCGTGCCGGGCATTTCGCTCTTTTAAGTTCTCTGTCTATTGCGCACTGCCTGATGCTGTTAAACGCGTTGGATATATCCATTGTGACCAGCAGGCAGTGTTTCCTCTCCGCTCTCTTTTCTTTCAATTTCCCCACCACTTTTTCTACTGCGTCCGTTGTGCTTCTGCCCCATCTGAATCCGTATTGTAGATCCGCTAGTCTCCTCTTCGTTTCCAGATGGTGCTGCAGTCTCCCGGCAATTATACGGTCGAGCACCTTCCCCACGACAGGTAGCAGGCATATCGGTCGTGCCCCTTTCCCTCCTGCTTTCGGCAGCCACACCACCCTCGCCTGTTTCCATATTTCAGGGAACGTCCCTGTACTCCAGCATGCCCTGTACACCTTTGCCAGCTGTTCTCCGCCCACCTTGGCTATGTGTACTAGGGCTTCCGTTGGGATTCCGTCGCTTCCTGAGGCCTTCTTTGGATTAAATGCTCCAGCTGCCGCCTTTACTTCCTCCACGCTTATCTCCGGCTCTTCTTGTTGTTCCACTTGCATTACTATCTCTTCCTCCTCTATCTCTTCCTCCTCTTCTCCCGGGAAGTATTTCTTTAGTAGTTCTTCTTGCGTGTCGTCTACGGAGTTAGTCCAGGTGCCATCCTCTCTTTGCACCGACGCTAGTGTTGAGTACTTCCGTCGCCTCCCCTTGCCTGCAGATATTATCTTGTGCGCCATTCCCCACGGGTTGCCCCCTTCTTTCCCTGCCCTGGTGCAAATTTCTCTGAAGTGGTCTGTTTTCCTGCGCTCCACCGCCGCCTTCAGCTCTCTCCTTGCTTCTTGGAGCCGCACTCTCCATTCGCCTTCGTTTTCGCCCCCTCTGGTCTCCTGCCATCTCCTGCGCACTCTTTTGGCATTCACCTTTTTCTCCTCTAGTTCAGCTGTCCACCATTCTGTATCTTTCCTCCTTGCCTTGAGTCCCATGCTCCTTCCCATGCTCCTTTCGCATGCCTTTCTGCATGCTTGCTGGAATTCTGCCGCTGCTGCCTCCGCTTGTGCTGGGGTGTTTATGTTATCCCAGTTCCTGTTCCTAAGTTCTTCCTCCAGGGCTTCTTCGAAGGGTCCCCAGCTTTCTTTGTTTGGGATGAACATAACCTCCCCCCTTCTGTTGAGCTGCGTTTCTTCTTCCACGTCTATGGAGATGCTCGCGCCAAGGTATTGGTGATCGCTCAACGTTTCCTCCTCTATCACCCGGAACTCTTCCACTAGCCCTCCCTTGATCATGATTAAGTCATTCCACCCCAGTCCATTCGCGCTTCTGAATGTGGGTGGGTCGTCCGCCCCATTGGCCACTTCCAATCCCTTCGTTACCGCGAACTCTGTCAGTTTCTGTCCCCTCTCGTCCGTTTCTCTCGATCCCCAGGCCTCGTGTTTGGCGTTGAAGTCGCCCGCGATTACTATTGCTCCGCTGCACTGGTTCATGAGTTTGTCGATCTTCCTTAGTCTCTGGTTCAGTATCTCCACTGGTCCCGGTTCTACGTACACGCATACGTACGTCGTTCCGTCTTCAGTGGTGACCGCCGTGCAATTTCTGTCGCCAAGTCCCGTCATCTGTACTGCCCCCTGTCTCATCTTCTCTCCCCGAATTACTATTAGCGTTTTGCCATCATCTTCCCCTATGACCTCCGCGTCTCCCCATCCGCTTTTGCCTCTGGCAGGTTCTTGTATTAATATTATCTCCGCCTCCTCTTCCTCCGCGTATTTTTGCATTAATGCTGTCGCCGCCTTGCCCCTTCCCAGGTTCGCAGAGAGCAGGCTAATAGCGGAAGCTGTTCCTCCTTTTTTCCCTCTGCAGCTCCTCCCTGTAAATTCCACAGGCGGACATGAACGCCGTGTGTCCGTCAGCTGGCTTATTCTGCTTGGCGCAGTTCGGGCACCTGGTCTGCTTGGCGTTACAGTCGGAGAGCCGGTGTTCTCCTCCGCATCTCGGACAGCACAGCTTGTTACTGCAGTGGATCGCCCTATGTCCGTATTCGCTGCAGCGAAAGCAGCGGGTTACTTCGGCCCAGTCTCTCACTCTGACTGTCTTCAGCTTCACGCATATCTGGTCTTCCTTCTCCCTGATCTTGTTCGCCTCTCGTATTCCTATTCTGACCGTCCAATCTTCCCTGCTGCCCCCATATGCCCGCGTCTTCCCGATTACCGTGACCGCCCTTGTCACGTCCTCCTGTGCTACTTCCCCGAATATCTCCTTATTTTCGGTGACGATTGCCTTGGCGACCTCCGTCCTGTCCATGCCTCCTTCCACTCCCATCACCTTTATCGTCCTGGTGCCTTGCGCTGGCTGCACCGTGAATTTGGAGTCCGGCTTGTTAGCACTTTCCACCAGCTTCTTGTGCTTTCCCGCGTCGTCGGTCACCAGCATGACTTTGCCTCCCCTTCGGCTTCTCACCTCCGTGAAACCACCATCGATTTCGCCTTCTGCTGCGCATTTCATCAGCTCCTCCTTTGCCGATTTCCCTTCTTCCTCGCTCTTGAGACTCACGATTGAGGCATACGTTGTCTTTGTATGCTTGGCGTTCTGCTTGTTCGACGTCTCTGGCTGCGCCTTCGTCTTCGTCGTCGGTGCCGCTTTTTTGCTGCTCTGGGGGTTCTTTCCCTGTGTGTCGGTGGCCTTGCTCCGCATGGCCTCTTTCACCGCTTCGGTAGCGCATGTTCGCAGCAGACCTTTCATATCTTCGAGCATGCTCTTCCGCTCCGCTTCCACGATCTTTTGCGCGAGCATGTTTACCAGCACCGTTATTTTGGACATCGCCTCGCCCACCGCTACTTGGTCTGCCCTCAGGAACTGCAGCCTGCTGTTCGAGACTCTGCTTGTGTGGTCTATCACAGCCCTGATCCTCTCGTGAATCATCCCTAGGATCGCCTCCGGTGGTTCGGCCTCCAGCGCGCCGTCCTTGTCCGCCACTTCCGTTGCCGTCTCGCTCGGATCCTCTCCCCTTTCCACTTCTTCTCCTTGCCCCGTCACCTCGCGCTCAGCTTGCGTCCCTACGCTTGCCTCCGGCTCTCTTCTACCCGCCATGACGCCATCCGTCCCGTCCGTCCCTTTTGCGCGGTTCATCACGACCTTGCCTTCGATGACCGTAGCCGTGCCCCGTCCTGTCCCTTCCGGTCCTATTGTTCTCGCACCCGCTCCGCTACCTGCTCCGAGGGTCGGGTCCCGTCCGGGTCGACCGTCCGCGCGCCCGCTACCTGCTCTGTGCTGTTTACGCACACGAGCCTCTCTCTCGCACTCGTTATCCGTTGGATTCCGCGCTTCACCACATTAATAAAAATTCAATCTGACCTTTATTGATGTAATCCAGCGCCTATCCTCGACACGCGGTACCACCGTGTCCTGCCTTTGGTTGCCTCTCCGTCTCCTGCTCCGTCCACTTGGGCCTACGCCACTTCACTCGTGTCCGACGTGTGTTAGCACAACACGTTTTGCACTATTGTTTGTTGTACCGAATAACGCACTACTATTGTTTGTCGCGGATACAATAATAATAACAGCGTTATTATTGTTGTTGCTGCCCCTGTACGCGTCCCTGTTGAGTCGCCCTCGCGCCCTCAACCGTTCGTCGCCCCACCCTAGTCCGGTCACCCGCTCGCTACCTGCTCCGCTCAGACACGTCCGTTCGGTTCGGCTGCTCGACACGAACTAGTGGGTAGGGACAGTGGGAATCTCGTTAATCCATTCATGCGCGTCACTAATTAGATGACGAGGCATTTGGCTACCTTAAGAGAGTCATAGTTACTCCCGCCGTTTACCCGCGCTTGCTTAAATTTCTTCACGTTGACATTCAGAGCACTGGGCAGAAATCACATTGCGTCAACACCCGCTTGGGCCATCGCAATGCTTTGTTTTAATTAGACAGTCGGATTCCCCAAGTCCGTGCCAGTTCTGAGCTGACCGTTGAATGGCGGCCGAAGAGGACACCGGCACACGCACGCCAGCAGCAGAGCCACCGAGTGCGCACGCGCGGGCCTCGCAGCAAGGAAGTTCCGCGGGAGGCCAAGGCACGGGACCGAGCTCGGATCGGCGCGCGCTAACGCACGCGTCCCCTCGCCCAGGCCCGGCACGTCAGCCAGGACCCGCTTCCCGACCAAGCCCGACACGCCCCGGTCCTCAGAGCCAATCCTTATCCCGAAGTTACGGATCCAATTTGCCGACTTCCCTTACCTACATTATTCTATCGACTAGAGGCTGTTCACCTTGGAGACCTGCTGCGGATATGGGTACGAACCGGCAGGATACTCGACGTGGCCCTCTCCTGGATTTTCAAGGTCCGAGGGGAAGATCCGGACACCGCCGCAACTGCGGTGCTCTTCGCGTTCCAAACCATATCTCCCTGCTAGAGGATTCCATGGAACTCGAACGCTCATACAGAAAAGAAAACTCTTTCCGGATCTCCCGACGGCGTCTCCAGGTCTTTTTGGGTTGCCCCGACGAACTCTCTTGCGAGGGCACGACTTATTAACGGTTCCGCTGCCGGGTTCCGGAATAGGAACCGGATTCCCTTTCGCCCGTTGGGTGTGATTTTTATCAACAATGTAACAAATATATGTTTATAAAATGTCATCGCCATTGAGATACACCAACATCAACATCGGCTTTCGCCTAGGGCTTAGGATCGACTGACTCGTGTGCAACGGCTGTTCACACGAAACCCTTCTCCACGTCAGTCCTCCAGGGCCTCGCTGGAGTATTTGCTACTACCACCAAGATCTGCACCGACGGCGGCTCCAGACGGGCCCACGCCCAATCCTTCTGCGCACACCGCCGCGACCCTCCTACTCGTCAGGGCTTCATGGCCGGCCACTACGAGTAGTGGCCGTACACCGCACATGCCGCTGACGGTCGAGTATAAGCATAACGCTTTAGCGCCATCCATTTTCAGGGCTAGTAACTTCGTCAGGTGAGTTGTTACACACTCCTTGGCGGATTCCGACTTCCATGGCCACCGTCCTGATGTCTTAAGTTACCAGTTGCGATCCAGAGCTTGAGCGGAGCAGACGTGTTCTCTCCCTTAAGCACCTACCTGGCGAGCACTTTTATAAGCGGATTAACTTCGAGCGACCTTTGCGATTTTACCTGTTTTTACCTGAGTGCGGTGAGTGCGGTGAATAAGTTCAATTTTCGTTACTATAATGGCAACGAAAGGAGAACAATTTGCGGCTAATGTGAACGAGATGAAGGAGAAAATCCTGAAACTTGTACCGGATGTGTCATCGACAATTAGTGTTTCGGACCGGAAAGAAGTACGTGCAACGGTAAACAGCATGGCAAATACCATGCTAATAATGTGCGGCATGCTGGTAAATATGCGCGAGTTGTTGGACGCTGCGGACGACAATATGGAGAAAATGAAGAAGAAATTGGCGGAGCAAGTTCCGGCGGAAAAAGCGACGGCGAAGCCGGTTTCCAGAAAGGAGGTTAAGAGCTCCTATGTGAGTGCTTTAAAGAAAAACGAGGTGATCGTTAAATGCGGGGAAGATAAATTAACAAGTGCACAAGTTAAATGTCGCATCATGACGTGTGTTGATCCCGTGGAGAATGAAATCGGCATTGCCAAAATGACTATGCTAAAAAATGGAGGCGTGAAAATTAACTGTCCGGATGCCAACGATCTAGAGAAATTTAAAAAGGCTGTTAATAAGACCGAATTGAAAATGAACAACGTGGAGAAACGCAAGCCGTGGATGCGTTTATTCCGAATCGACGTCAACGCCACGGCCGAAACTGTAATAGATACCATTTACAGACAAAACGAATTTGTACGTGGCATTTATAAATCTATGGAGGAATTTAAGGAGAACGTTAGTGTACGGCGGCATATCAAGAACTTTAGGAACAAGTACACAAAATCTGTCGTTGTGGAAGTGCCTGCTTTGCTAAGGAAACTTCTACAAGATCGACCGCTGAAAATTGGTTATGAATGTGTATTCGCGGAAGACTATAGAGAAATTCTACAGTGTTTTCAGTGCCACGGGTTCGGTCACAGATCTGCGGACTGTAAAATAAAAGAACAAGTGTGTGGAAAGTGCGGTGAAAGCGGCCATGCATTCAAGGAATGCAAGAGCCGCAAAACGTGTTGTGTTGTGTGCACGCGACATAATGACACGGTTAAGGATGGACGTAAGTTCGAGACTGACCACGACGCCAAATCGCGACGCTGCCCGTCGATGAAGCGATTCGAGGAGCGGTACATCGACAGCATCGATTACGATGTTTAATCAAACATCGAATTCTAACGGGGTAAGTGATTCTGTTTCATTGGTGAAGTGTGCGCAGATTAATTTAAACAAAAGCATGTCAGGGGTAAATTTATTAACGAAAATTATCGCGGACGAGGGAATAGATATTTGTTTTATTCAGGAACCGAACATACGCGGAGGCAGAGTAAGAGGCTTCACCTCACATATGGATATTTTTTATAAAGTAGGTAATTGCCCACGGACGGCAATTTGCGTTAATTCAGGTACGGCTAATGGGGTAATTTTAACAGATTTGTGTTCGGAGAAAATTACGGTTATAGAATTTCAAAAGGGGTCATTAAGATTTTTCGGAATTTCGGCTTACCTACCGTGCGCAGGTAACAAGAGGGATGAGGATTACGAAGAAGCCATTAGTGAGCTTAGACACGTGCTAGGGTCATTAGCAAACAAAGGGGAAATTATACTAGGAATCGACGCAAATGCGAAATGCGGATTATGGGGCAGCCCTACGGAGGACAAACGTGGTAGAATTTTTTCGGAACTTTTAGACGAACGCGAATTAATTATATTGAATACGGGAAATATACCAACATATGCCGGCCCGGGGGACCGAACAAGCTTCATTGACGTGACAGCTTGTTCTGTTGACATCGCGGCCTCGGTGTATGGATGGTCGGTAGATACGGAAAATGAAATTTCAGATCATAGGATAATTAGGTGGGAAATTGGAGGCGCGATTAATGATAATTCAAACGAAAAACGCGGATTCTGCATCAAACGGGCGAACTGGGAAATATTTGATTCAATTTTAGAAAGCAATAGACATCAGATTATAAGGGCATTAGCTGATCGATCGCGAGAGGGTATTAATAATTCGGCGGAAATAATAAATAAATTAATTGTCGGAGCATGCGAGGCAGGGATTCCGCGAATTAAAAAATTCGCGAAATCAGTACCGTGGTGGACTAGGGAAATAGATAACGCGAGAGCGGAAGTACGTAGATTAAAAAAGGCGTGGAATAGGTCGCGAGGGGACGTAGAAAGGGACGACAAAAAGGGCGAATATTATGCTAAATTCAACGAGTATAAAAAATTAATTAAAGACACGCGGTTAAATGAATGGAAACGATTTTGCACGGAATCTTCTAGTGAAGAGCCGTGGGGGTGCGCGTATAAAGTAATTAGGGGCAGTAAACGGCGTAATGTAATTTCGAATGTTAGATTGGCGGACGGAACGTATACAAAAACGATGCAAGAAACGGCGGCGGCTTTACTAAATAAATTCTTTCCGGAAGATAACGCGGTTAATGATAGTGAGGTACACACAGAAATTCGTGAACAGGCGGCGTGTGTCACGGGGGGCGCAAACGATTGTGACCTCACACGTGTCGAATTAGATAACGCGATTAGAGGAATAGGTGCAAAAAAAGCACCAGGGCGCGATAAAATCACTATCGAAATAGTTAAACGGGCAATGAGTATAATAGGCGAGGAAATTTTTGCATGCATACGTATGTGCGTAGGAGAGGGAGTCTTTCCGACTTGTTGGAAAGACACAGACGTTAGGTTAATTCCAAAAGCAGGGAAAGAGGACGTCGCGGATATGGGAAGTTACAGACCTATCTGTTTGCTTCCCTGTCTCGGGAAGATCCTGGATGATATTTTAATCAAACGGATTGAATATCATCTAGAGACTACCGGCGCGACGGCCGCTAATCAATACGGTTTTACGAAGGGGAAAACAACGGTGCACGCGGTAAAGAGAGTGATAGATTTTGTAGAAAACGCGAAACGGGCGGGTGACTACAGCGCGGTAGTTTCGTTAGATATTGCGGGGGCGTTTGATCATACGTGGTGGCCGATTATAATTAATGAATTGGGAAGGATGGGCGTACCGGGAAATTTAATTAAATTAACTAAGGATTTCTTAGAAAAACGTACGGCGCGAATAGATTACGCGGGGCAATCGGTTATTAGGGAAATCGAACGAGGTTGTCCGCAGGGGTCAAAATCAGGACCGGGCTTTTGGAAAATAGTTCACGCGACACTTCTGAGGAAAATCATTCCAGATAACTGTGAAATAATTGCGTTTGCAGATGACACGGTTTTACTTGCACGGTCAGGTCAATATAAGGGGCTTAAGAATACGGTAAATTCAGCATTAGAAATTATTAATAGTTGGGGCGAGGAAGTTAAATTAAAATTCAACGCGGATAAAACGACGGGACTTTTTTTTGGAAAATTAAAACAGGCGAGACCAAATTTTAAAATGGGCGATACATTTGTTCACTGCGCGGAGAGTATTAAATATCTTGGTATTGTAATCGATGAAAAATTAAGCTGGCGGCAGCACATAGATTATATTTGCATAAAGGCGCGAAAAATTTCACAACAGCTACGGGTGGCTTGTAAACTCACGTGGGGCTTGACGAGGGACGCGATGCGGACAATATACTTGGGCGCGATAGAACCGGCTATCACGTATGGTTCTGCGATATGGGGAAATAAGTTAAAATCACGAGAAATTAAGAATTTGCGATCGGTGCAACGTATAATGGCGATAGGCGCGGCGGCAGCGTATAAAACGGTTTCAGCGGATGCGGCACTAATTATTGCGGACTTAATTCCAATAGAGGAAAAAATTAGGGAAACAAGCTTACGATGGCGGACGCGAAATTCAGGACAATTAGATCGCGGCGACGAAATAGTATTAATAGAACAGAGAGGGCATTCAAGTAGGCATCCAGCTGAGAATCGCGGAATAGATTTTAACGTAGTAGACGCGGAATTCGAAGCGGAAAACGCAATTTTTACAGACGGGTCAAAAACGGAACATGGCATCGGCGCGGCCATTGCGGTATATAAACTGGGCGCGGAAAGGGACTTTTTAAAACTTAAATTGGGTAATAAATGCACAGTCTTCCAGAGTGAATTAGTTGCAATTAGGGCCGCGGTCGAATATATAAAACAAAAAGAGAACGGTGTGTGGCACGTTATATCCGACTCTAAGGCTGCACTTCATGCACTTAGATCAATGCGGAAACCAACGGAATTAATGTTAGAAATAGACCGATTAATAAGGGAAGCGCGGGGAAAAACAATTAGGTTTCACTGGACGCGAGCGCACGTAGGAAACGAGGGAAACGAGAGGGCAGATAAACTTGCGAAAGAAGCCACGAGGGAAACAGTTTTGAACGTCTACGATAGAGCACCGTTCTCATACGCGAAACGATTAATTAGAGGCGACGCGAGAGTCAGGTGGAATAACGGATGGGCAAATTCGGTTAACGGGCGGGTTACATTCAATTTTATTAAATCGGTAAATGAAAGGCGGGAAATCTTAGTGAAAATAACACCAGAAATGACTCAATTAATGACAGGACATGGAAACTTTGGGAAATTTCTTAAGCAGATAGGTAAAGTAGAATTAGAAGACTGTGAATGCGGTAACGGGGTTGATAGCGCGGAACATGTTATGTTCTCCTGCTCGTTTACGCAGGAGCAACGAGATCGGGCACACGTTGAGCTCGTCTCGGCTGGACTAGGATGGCCAGCTAACTACGGAGAGCTGGTCAATATTAGGCGCGAAAATAAATTCTGGGACGTGTTTAAACTATTTGCGGGTTCAATAGAGTCATTGAAAACGGGCTAAATTTTATACATGCTTTTGTGAGAATTATCTGTGCCTGCTCATATGAAGCAGAATCACTTCAATACCGGCGGAAAACAAAACACGGTGATGAACGGGCAGCGCGCGGGATACCACTTTCCACACTGAAGAAAGAAGAGGACCACAAAGAAGAGGACGCATCATCGCAGAAGAGGATCGTACTTCGTAGAAGAGGACAAGAGGACCCATCTTCGCAGAAGAAAAGAAGAGGACACATCGTCGCAGAAGAGGAGCGTCACGAAGAAAGAAGAAAGAAGAAAGAAGAGAACATACCAAGGAGGCTGCGACATCGCAGAAGTGGACTATTCGTCGTAGAAGAGGACAAGAGGACTCATCGTCGCAGAAGAGCAGAAGAGGACCAGTGATGAGAAGAGATATAAGAAAGAAGAACGGCTAAATTGATTTTAATGTATTTATGTGTTTTGCGGGAGAGGGTGAAATAAATTCTATATATTGAGGGGGTCTTTTATTATGGATGTTTTATACGGGGAATTTGTACTGGGCGGAATAAAGATTTACAAAACGAGGGATATTTATTTTACCTATTCTTTAACCTGCGGGAGGGTAGATTTAAGTTAATTTTAAGTTAGAATAAGCTATACATCATGTAATGCTTTATAAATAAATAATGTCTTAAGTTACCAGTTGCGATCCAGAGCTTGAGCGGAGCAGACGTGTTCTCTCCCTTAAGCACCTACCTGGCGAGCACTTTTATAAGCGGATTAACTTCGAGCGACCTTTGCGATTTTACCTGTTTTTACCTGAGTGCGGTGAGTGCGGTGAATAAGTTCAATTTTCGTTACTATAATGGCAACGAAAGGAGAACAATTTGCGGCTAATGTGAACGAGATGAAGGAGAAAATCCTGAAACTTGTACCGGATGTGTCATCGACAATTAGTGTTTCGGACCGGAAAGAAGTACGTGCAACGGTAAACAGCATGGCAAATACCATGCTAATAATGTGCGGCATGCTGGTGAATATGCGCGAGTTGTTGGACGCTGCGGACGACAATATGGAGAAAATGAAGAAGAAATTGGCGGAGCAAGTTCCGGCGGAAAAAGCGACGGCGAAGCCGGTTTCCAGAAAGGAGGTTAAGAGCTCCTATGTGAGTGCTTTAAAGAAAAACGAGGTGATCGTTAAATGCGGGGAAGATAAATTAACAAGTGCACAAGTTAAATGTCGCATCATGACGTGTGTTGATCCCGTGGAGAATGAAATCGGCATTGCCAAAATGACTATGCTAAAAAATGGAGGCGTGAAAATTAACTGTCCGGATGCCAACGATCTAGAGAAATTTAAAAAGGCTGTTAATAAGACCGAATTGAAAATGAACAACGTGGAGAAACGCAAGCCGTGGATGCGTTTATTCCGAATCGACGTCAACGCCACGGCCGAAACTGTAATAGATACCATTTACAGACAAAACGAATTTGTACGTGGCATTTATAAATCTATGGAGGAATTTAAGGAGAACGTTAGTGTACGGCGGCAGATCAAGAACTTTAGGAACAAGTACACAAAATCTGTCGTTGTGGAAGTGCCTGCTTTGCTAAGGAAACTTCTACAAGATCGACCGCTGAAAATTGGTTATGAATGTGTATTCGCGGAAGACTATAGAGAAATTCTACAGTGTTTTCAGTGCCACGGGTTCGGTCACAGATCTGCGGACTGTAAAATAAAAGAACAAGTGTGTGGAAAGTGCGGTGAAAGCGGCCATGCATTCAAGGAATGCAAGAGCCGCAAAACGTGTTGTGTTGTGTGCACGCGACATAATGACACGGTTAAAGATGGACGTAAGTTCGAGACTGACCACGACGCCAAATCGCGACGCTGCCCGTCGATGAAGCGATTCGAGGAGCGGTACATCGACAGCATCGATTACGATGTTTAATCAAACATCGAATTCTAACGGGGTAAGTGATTCTGTTTCATTGGTGAAGTGTGCGCAGATTAATTTAAACAAAAGCATGTCAGGGGTAAATTTATTAACGAAAATTATCGCGGACGAGGGAATAGATATTTGTTTTATTCAGGAACCGAACATACGCGGAGGCAGAGTAAGAGGCTTCACCTCACATATGGATATTTTTTATAAAGTAGGTAATTGCCCACGGACGGCAATTTGCGTTAATTCAGGTACGGCTAATGGGGTAATTTTAACAGATTTGTGTTCGGAGAAAATTACGGTTATAGAATTTCAAAAGGGGTCATTAAGATTTTTCGGAATTTCGGCTTACCTACCGTGCGCAGGTAACAAGAGGGATGAGGATTACGAAGAAGCCATTAGTGAGCTTAGACACGTGCTAGGGTCATTAGCAAACAAAGGGGAAATTATACTAGGAATCGACGCAAATGCGAAATGCGGATTATGGGGCAGCCCTACGGAGGACAAACGTGGTAGAATTTTTTCGGAACTTTTAGACGAACGCGAATTAATTATATTGAATACGGGAAATATACCAACATATGCCGGCCCGGGGGACCGAACAAGCTTCATTGACGTGACAGCTTGTTCTGTTGACATCGCGGCCTCGGTGTATGGATGGTCGGTAGATACGGAAAATGAAATTTCAGATCATAGGATAATTAGGTGGGAAATTGGAGGCGCGATTAATGATAATTCAAACGAAAAACACGGATTCTGCATCAAACGGGCGAACTGGGAAATATTTGATTCAATTTTAGAAAGCAATAGACATCAGATTATAAGGGCATTAGCTGATCGATCGCGAGAGGGTATTAATAATTCGGCGGAAATAATAAATAAATTAATTGTCGGGGCATGCGAGGCAGGGATTCCGCGAATTAAAAAATTCGCGAAATCAGTACCGTGGTGGACTAGGGAAATAGATAACGCGAGAGCGGAAGTACGTAGATTAAAAAAGGCGTGGAATAGGTCGCGAGGGGACGTAGAAAGGGACGACAAAAAGCGCGAATATTATGCTAAATTCAACGAGTATAAAAAATTAATTAAAGACACGCGGTTAAATGAATGGAAACGATTTTGCACGGAATCTTCTAGTGAAGAGCCGTGGGGGTGCGCGTATAAAGTAATTAGGGGCAGTAAACGGCGTAATGTAATTTCGAATGTTAGATTGGCGGACGGAACGTATACAAAAACGATGCAAGAAACGGCGGCGGCTTTACTAAATAAATTCTTTCCGGAAGATAACGCGGTTAACGATAGTGAGGTACACACAGAAATTCGTGAACAGGCGGCGTGTGTCACGGGGGGCGCAAACGATTGTGACCTCACACGTGTCGAATTAGATAACGCGATTAGAGGAATAGGTGCAAAAAAAGCACCAGGGCGCGATAAAATCACTATCGAAATAGTTAAACGGGCAATGAGTATAATAGGCGAGGAAATTTTTGCATGCATACGTATGTGCGTAGGAGAGGGAGTCTTTCCGACTTGTTGGAAAGACACAGACGTTAGGTTAATTCCAAAAGCAGGGAAAGAGGACGTCGCGGATATGGGAAGTTACAGACCTATCTGTTTGCTTCCCTGTCTCGGGAAGATCCTGGATGATATTTTAATCAAACGGATTGAATATCATCTAGAGACTACCGGCGCGACGGCCGCTAATCAATACGGTTTTACGAAGGGGAAAACAACGGTGCACGCGGTAAAGAGAGTGATAGATTTTGTAGAAAACGCGAAACGGGCGGGTGACTACAGCGCGGTAGTTTCGTTAGATATTGCGGGGGCGTTTGATCATACGTGGTGGCCGATTATAATTAATGAATTGGGAAGGATGGGCGTACCGGGAAATTTAATTAAATTAACTAAGGATTTCTTAGAAAAACGTACGGCGCGAATAGATTACGCGGGGCAATCGGTTATAAGGGAAATCGAACGAGGTTGTCCGCAGGGGTCAAAATCAGGACCGGGCTTTTGGAAAATAGTTCACGCGACACTTCTGAGGAAAATCATTCCAGATAACTGTGAAATAATTGCGTTTGCAGATGACACGGTTTTACTTGCACGGTCAGGTCAATATAAGGGGCTTAAGAATACGGTAAATTCAGCATTAGAAATTATTAATAGTTGGGGTGAGGAAGTTAAATTAAAATTCAACGCGGATAAAACGACGGGACTTTTTTTTGGAAAATTAAAACAGGCGAGACCAAATTTTAAAATGGGCGATACATTTGTTCACTGCGCGGAGAGTATTAAATATCTTGGTATTGTAATAGATGAAAAATTAAGCTGGCGGCAGCACATAGATTATATTTGCATAAAGGCGCGAAAAATTTCACAACAGCTACGGGTGGCTTGTAAACTCACGTGGGGCTTGACGAGGGACGCGATGCGGACAATATACTTGGGCGCGATAGAACCGGCTATCACGTATGGTTCTGCGATATGGGGAAATAAGTTAAAATCACGAGAAATTAAGAATTTGCGATCGGTGCAACGTATAATGGCGATAGGCGCGGCGGCAGCGTATAAAACGGTTTCAGCGGATGCGGCACTAATTATTGCGGACTTAATTCCAATAGAGGAAAAAATTAGGGAAACAAGCTCACGATGGCGGACGCGAAACTCAGGACAATTAGATCGCGGCGACGAAATAGTATTAATAGAACAGAGAGGGCATTCAAGTAGGCATCCAGCTGAGAATCGCGGAATAGATTTTAACGTAGTAGACGCGGAATTCGAAGCGGAAAACGCAATTTTTACAGACGGGTCAAAAACGGAACATGGCATCGGCGCGGCCATTGCGGTATATAAACTGGGCGCGGAAAGGGACTTTTTAAAACTTAAATTGGGTAATAAATGCACAGTCTTCCAGAGTGAATTAGTTGCAATTAGGGCCGCGGTCGAATATATAAAACAAAAAGAGAACGGTGTGTGGCACGTTATATCCGACTCTAAGGCTGCACTTCATGCACTTAGATCAATGCGGAAACCAACGGAATTAATGTTAGAAATAGACCGATTAATAAGGGAAGCGCGGGGAAAAACAATTAGGTTTCACTGGACGCGAGCGCACGTAGGAAACGAGGGAAACGAGAGGGCAGATAAACTTGCGAAAGAAGCCACGAGGGAAACAGTTTTGAACGTCTACGATAGAGCACCGTTCTCATACGCGAAACGATTAATTAGAGGCGACGCGAGAGTCAGGTGGAATAACGGATGGGCAAACTCGGTTAACGGGCGGGTTACATTCAATTTTATTAAATCGGTAAACGAAAGGCGGGAAATCTTAGTGAAAATAACACCAGAAATGACTCAATTAATGACAGGACATGGAAACTTTGGGAAATTTCTTAAACAGATAGGTAAAGTAGAATTAGAAGACTGTGAATGCGGTAACGGGGTTGATAGCGCGGAACATGTTATGTTCTCCTGCTCGTTTACGCAGGAGCAACGAGATCGGGCACACGTTGAGCTCGTCTCGGCTGGACTAGGATGGCCAGCTAACTACGGAGAGCTGGTCAATATTAGGCGCGAAAATAAATTCTGGGACGTGTTTAAATTATTTGCGGGTTCAATAGAGTCATTGAAAACGGGCTAAATTTTATACATGCTTTTGTGAGAATTATCTGTGCGTGCTCATATGAAGCAGAATCACTTCAATACCGGCGGAAAACCAAAACACGGTGATGAACGGGCAGCGCGCGGGATACCACTTTCCACACTGAAGAAAGAAGAGGACCACAAAGAAGAGGACGCATCATCGCAGAAGAGGATCGTACTTCGTAGAAGAGGACAAGAGGACCCATCTTCGCAGAAGAAAAGAAGAGGACACATCGTCGCAGAAGAGGAGCGTCACGAAGAAAGAAGAAAGAAGAAAGAAGAGAACACACCAAGGAGGCTGCGACATCGCAGAAGTGGACTATTCGTCGTAGAAGAGGACAAGAGGACTCATCGTCGCAGAAGAGCAGAAGAGGACCAGTGATGAGAAGAGATAGAAGAAAGAAGAACGGCTAAATTGATTTTAATGTATTTATGTGTTTTGCGGGAGAGGGTGAAATAAATTCTATATATTGAGGGGGTGTTTTATTATGGATGTTTTATACGGGGAATTTGTACTGGGCGGAATAAAGATTTAAAAAACGAGGGATATTTATTTTACCTATTCTTTAACCTGCGGGAGGGTAGATTTAAGTTAGTTTTAAGTTAAGAATAAGCTATACATAATGTAATGCTTTATAAATAAATAATGTCTTAAGTTACCAACACCTTTCATGGTATCCCATAAGCGTTAATTTAGGCGCTTTAACTCGACGTTTGGTTCATCCCACAGCGCCAGTTCTGCTTACCAAAAGTGGCCCACTTGGCACTCTGATCCGATCTCGCGGCTTCATCGTTTGAGCAAGCCGGAGATCTCACCCATTTAAAGTTTGAGAATAGGTTGAGGTCGTTTCGACCCCAATGCCTCTAAT
Source organism: Ontholestes murinus (assembly GCA_963969525.1). Taxonomy (NCBI): domain Eukaryota; kingdom Metazoa; phylum Arthropoda; class Insecta; order Coleoptera; family Staphylinidae; genus Ontholestes; species Ontholestes murinus. Next base: position 34,044 of record CAXAKX010000450.1, on the reverse strand, counting down.
CATTCGCTTTACCGGATGAGACTCGCTCACCGGAGCGCCAGCTATCCTGAGGGAAACTTCGGAGGGAACCAGCTACTAGATAGTTCGATTGGTCTTTCGCCCCTATACCCAGTTCCGACGATCGATTTGCACGTCAGAATCGCTACGGACCTCCATCAGGGTTTCCCCTGACTTCGTCCTGACCAGGCATAGTTCACCATCTTTCGGGTCCCAGCATGTACGCTCTTGGTGCGCCTCAGCTCGCAATGAGCACGAGACGCCCCGGGAGTGCAGCGCGGGATCGTAGTCCCGCACGTCTTCCCTAGGCACGCGCTAGGCACGGCCTTCACTTTCATTACGCCTTTAGGTTTCGCTAAGTCCCAATGACTCGCGAACATGCTAGACTCCTTGGTCCGTGTTTCAAGACGGGTCCTGAAAGTACCCAAAGCTAAAGCGTCGCCGACGGGCGTATAAACGGAGTCTGTCCGAGGACACCGTCGCCAGCAGTCGAACGGGTCCGGCGGAGTCGAGGCACGAGTCCCCAGACGCCCACCAGATATCCGCAAGCACTTGCGACGGGCCGGACGCGAATTAAGTATCGCGGCCCCGCGCCACTGCTATACCGTCGGGCGAGCAGGCCGGGAGACGGGGGTCCGAACGGAAACGGCCCGAAGGCGCCACTCGGTCTCCACCCCGATCCTTAGGCCTGCACCCAACGGGTCGCGACGTCCTACTAGGGGAGAAGTGCACGAGTTCGTCACCCCGAAAACAGAGAGAGGACGGAGCGATCGTCGGACCGAGGTCCGTGACCGTCTCACAAGCGCCCAACACTCCAGAGCAGACGAGACACGCTGAATCTCCCCATTCGACCTTTCGGGTTTCTCAGGTTTACCCCTGAACGGTTTCACGTACTATTGAACTCTCTCTTCAAAGTTCTTTTCAACTTTCCCTCACGGTACTTGTTCGCTATCGGTCTCGTGGTTATATTTAGCCTTAGATGGAGTTTACCACCCACTTAGGGCTGCACTCTCAAGCAACCCGACTCTGAGGAGAGATCCTCCCGCTGTCGACGGCGATCGCTACGGGCCTGGCACCCTCTATGGGTAGTGGCCCCGTTCAAGAAGGACTTGGACGCACCGTACGACCTCGGGATGACGGATCCTCCCTAACACCACATTTCCCGGCGACAACGCGTAAGACGGCCGCGGGATTCGGTGCTGGGCTTTTCCCTGTTCGCTCGCCGCTACTAAGGGAATCCTGGTTAGTTTCTTTTCCACCGCTTAGTAATATGCTTAAATTCAGCGGGTACTCCCACCTGCTCTGAGGTCTGAATCAAATATATGTGTATATATATTATGTTAAGAGAGTGTGCGGTGCGGAACGCTCAAACGCGTAAACACACGGTGTACACGCACGGCCAGACGTCCTCAGAATTTCATATACATATATAATATATATATTTTTTCTAGGAAACGACGACCGGTGTTCTCCGCGGACGAACTTGACGACCGTCACATCGCCTCATCTCGAGTGTCTCGAGACGTCGACGACGACGACGATCATCTCGTCTGTACGCCGGTAAGGACGACCTCACCTCTCTCTAGCGTGTGTTAACGCAAGCGAAAACACGGTTCGTTCGTTCGTTTAGTCAAACGACAGTTTTTGATTTAAGAGGACGGATCTTTCGTCGAGACGAAAAACAGCGAACCTCCAATTTGGTCCCGACGTTCCCCACAAACGCACATCACACACACCACGAGCGTTTTTCAGCGCGAAAGTGCCACGGACAGTGCGTTAGAGAACCGGACAGTCTTGGAAATAGAAACGACCCTCAGCCAGGAATGGTCCAGGAACAGTATCCAAGGACCGCAATGTGCGTTCGAAATGTCGATGTTCATGTATCCTGCAGTTCACAATAAGACGCGCAATTAGCTGCGTTCTTCATCGACCCACGAGCCAAGTGATTCACCGTTCAGGGTAGTGTACTAGAGCGTTTTGAGAAACGAGTCAGAGGCGAACCTCCGATCTTGTATTCTACAACACTTGGTGACTGACATTATTAATAATGTGTGTGAAATGTGTGCGTGCACGTTCACCCACTGTCGACAAAATTTTCGCAACGGACAGTTTTCGAGGAGGCGCCGGGCCATACACCTACTACTACTACTAGTGGTGGTGTGTGACTAGCGGCCAGAGTCGTGTATTCCTTGGAATCGTCGTCTCGAATCGCCGAACAAGCGTGCGTTCGTGAGTACACCACTGGCACAGGACCGCCCCGCGCTCTCGGCGCGGTTGGTTATTACACCGGCGATGACCAAGTGTGCGCGCGTGTTTGTGTACAACACTCACCGCTTGTGTCCGGGCGAACGGTACCACTGATACCGGACCACGACTCCGACACATCCCCCAAATACTAACTGCGCATATACTTTTTCTCCAACAGGCGGATACTATTGTGTTTTATCGTCGTAAACAGAAAAATTGTCGACATTTTCGAGAAATAAAGTGTGGCCGGGCGAAATACATTCAAAACCCATTTTACAGTTGAATTTACACAGTGAAGCGTTATAAAACAACCGTAACAAAACCAGGGTGCCCGGAACAAAAACAGATGACGGATCTCGGCAATTCGAGATGCGAACACCCAACGTGTGTTTTCTCGACATATGTCTTCGTACATATCGCACAATGTATTATATTAATATATATATATATATATATATTTTTATATGTAAAAGCAAGGTGACGGATCTCTCGTCGATAAGATACACATACAACGCACATTATTATCGTGTTTGTTGTATTTTCTCGAATCTCGAGATGCGAACACCCAGTGCCACACCGCATCAACAAACATTTCAGATGGCGGGTGACTGAGGACCGCTCGGCCTTCCTACGAGCGGTCCCATGAGACGCAGCACGTGTACGCGTACGTACATCGTCCGTGCTCGTTTTTGTTTGTTTGTTTGTTTGTTTGTTTGTGCCAATATTTATTATTTGTATATGTATATATAATATATATATATATGTAATATTATCTCTCTGGTGGTTACAATCGGTAGTATATTTTATTTAAAATAAATATGTTTGTTATAACGGATGACGGACCGCGCGCGCGCCCATACAGAATGCATCCGTAGTAAGGCGGCGCGATGCGAGCATCCCTCTCTGGAAGAATGGGATATATACTCCCAAAACTTCAGTGTCTTTTTATGTTTCTTTCAAACAGACGACGGATCAGCCACACGAGTCAACCGAGATCGGATATATCATATCTGGTATGATATCGTCGATCGGTCGGTCAAAACGAGAGAGATGCGAACGTCCGGTTCGTATATAGAGTACACACACAGTGTGTTGTTGTGTGTACAAAAATACAGTGTGAGTAATACGCTTCGACGCATCAGTTCTACGTATATAAATATACGAGTTTTTCAGATGCGAGAAGCCGAACGTCAGATCGTCAGTGTATCTGTTTCGCGTACACACATATATTGTGCGACACAAAAATACGTTAATGATCCTTCCGCAGGTTCACCTACGGAAACCTTGTTACGACTTTTACTTCCTCTAAATGATCAAGTTTGGTCATCTTCCCAGCAACATCGACGAACGTCGAAACGTCACCGAGTACCGGTCCGAAGACCTCACTAAATCATTCAATCGGTAGTAGCGACGGGCGGTGTGTACAAAGGGCAGGGACGTAATCAACGCGAGCTTATGACTCGCGCTTACTGGGAATTCCTCGTTCATGGGGAACAATTGCAAGCCCCAATCCCTAGCACGAAGGAGGTTCAGCGGGTTACCCGGACCTTTCGGCCAGGGAGGACACGCTGTCTCCTTCAGTGTAGCGCGCGTGCGGCCCAGAACATCTAAGGGCATCACAGACCTGTTATTGCTCATTCTCGTGCGGCTAAAAGCCACTTGTCCCTCTAAGAAGAATTGATTGTACGCCGACAGTAAAAATCAAACGAGCGGCACGCACGACCGTTTGCACGACCGTGACGATACCGACGCCGACCTTTGAGATGTCGAAAGTACGCCTAGTTAGCAGGCTAGAGTCTCGTTCGTTATCGGAATTAACCTGACAGATCACTCCACCAACTAAGAACGGCCATGCACCACCACCCACCGAATCAAGAAAGAGCTCTCAATCTGTCAATCCTTCCGGTGTCTGGGCCTGGTGAGGTTTCCCGTGTTGAGTCAAATTAAGCCGCAGGCTCCACTCCTGGTGGTGCCCTTCCGTCAATTCCTTTAAGTTTCAGCTTTGCAACCATACTTCCCCCGGAACCCAAAAGCTTTGGTTTCCCGGAAGCTGCCCGCCGAGTCATCGGAGGAACGTCGGCGGATCGCTGGCTGGCATCGTTTATGGTTAGAACTAGGGCGGTATCTGATCGCCTTCGAACCTCTAACTTTCGTTCTTGATCAATGAAAACGTTTTTGGCAAATGCTTTCGCTTTAGTCCGTCTTGCGACGATCCAAGAATTTCACCTCTAACGTCGCAATACGAATGCCCCCATCCGTTCCTATTAATCATTACCTCGGGGTTCCGAAAACCAACAAAATAGAACCGAGGTCCTATTCTATTATTCCATGCACTAAGTATTCAGGCGAAGTTTTAGCCTGCTTTAAGCACTCTAATTTGTTCAAAGTAAACGTGCCGGCCCACCTCGACACTCAGTGAAGAGCACCGCGATGGGATTTCAAGTTGAGCCGCCCTCGCGGGCTAAGCTCACCGGCAGGACGTCCCGCGGGCACGCCAGTTGGACACCGCGAGCGATGAACCGGCGGCGCGGGACACAGATTCGACTACGAGCTTTTTAACCGCAACAACTTTAATATACGCTATTGGAGCTGGAATTACCGCGGCTGCTGGCACCAGACTGGCCCTCCAATTGATCCTCGTTAAAAGGTTTAGAGTGTTCTCATTCCGATTACGGGGCCTCGGATGAGTCCCGTATCGTTATTTTTCGTCACTACCTCCCCGTGCCGGGAGTGGGTAATTTGCGCGCCTGCTGCCTTCCTTGGATGTGGTAGCCGTTTCTCAGGCTCCCTCTCCGGAATCGAACCCTGATTCCCCGTTACCCGTTACAACCATGGTAGGCGCAGAACCTACCATCGACAGTTGATAAGGCAGACATTTGAAAGATGCGTCGCCGGTGCGAGACCGTGCGATCAGCAATAAGTTATTCAGATTCACCAAGTTGTACGATGAACGGACTCGCGTCCGACACCGATTGGTTTTGATCTAATAAAAGCGCTCCTTCCGTCTCCGGTCGGAACTCTGTTTGCATGTATTAGCTCTAGAATTACCACAGTTATCCAAGGATAAGTGGTACGATCTAAGGAACCATAACTGATTTAATGAGCCTTTCGCGGTTTCACCTTAATTTGGCTTGTACTGAGACATGCATGGCTTAATCTTTGAGACAAGCATATGACTACTGGCAGGATCAACCAGGGAGCTGTGTTTAGTCGCGCACACTCGAGCGGCGGCGCTTACGCGCGCGCGCGCCCGGTGTAACGACGAGCTCATTTATTTATAATAAAGAGGTGGTTCGAAATTCTGCTCTGCTGAACGGAACATCGCACATATCCCGGTTTACGCGTGCACGGACCCCCGACGTTAACGTGTCACTCCATTGGTATACAGAGCACGCCAGTAAAACACCTATCCCGCCCCTGTGGCGGGGTCAAGACGGTGGACGTGATGCAACTTGTGTAAAAGACACGAAACGCGGGGCGGCGGTTGTGCTACGGCGATATTACGACTAGACGTTCACACATTTATGCAGACCCACGACTTTTTTTGTTTGATAATGCGCCCGGAGACACACACGTGAGCACACGACGGCACATGTACACGAGCACACGGCGGCCGGCCGGCGGTGTGAACACCAAGAATTCGTAATTCTGCTCTCTGCTGAACGGAACATCGCACATATCCCGGTTTACGCGTGCACGGACCCCCGACGTTAACGTGTCACTCCATTGGTATACAGAGCACGCCAGTAAAACACCTATCCCGCCCCTGTGGCGGGGTCAAGACGGTGGACGTGATGCAACTTGTGTAAAAGACACGAAACGCGGGGCGGCGGTTGTGCTACGGCGATATTGCGACTAGACGTTCACACATTTATGCAGACCCACGAATTTTTTTGTTTGATAATGCGCCCGGAGACACACACGTCAGCACACGACGGCACATGTACACGAGCACACGGCGGCCGGCCGGCGGTGTGAACACCAAGAATAGGAGTGGAGAGACTCTCGGTCCACACAACTCCGAAATGCATCAATATATCATATATATGGCATGAGAGAGAAGAGAAATTTTATAAATTTCACATCTCGCCAAGGCTTACACACACTACAAAAAACATCATTGTTCGTTAGATTGAAAATCATCGTCTCGGCCAAGGGGACCACGCGCTCGGGTCCCCCGAACGTCTGACTTTATGATGATATATATATTTCAATCAACATAAGTTTTCATTCTCGCTCGGAATTCGGTGAGTTATTGCATTTGAATTTTCACGGAGTTTTTACGCACCGCTACTTTAAAAATATTACATGTTCAGTCTACATGTTGCTCGCATAAGGGCCATACGCATAAACGAATATACGAAATGGGTCCCGCGAACGTGCTATTCGGACAGGTTCAAACTACCTGTTAGAGTTTTCAACACCGAACTGTCCGGACACGGCGAGGCCGTGATTTTATATTCAACAGACGGTATATATATATGGTGGGTGAGAGACAAGAAAAAAATTTCCTCGGGCGGCAACTGATTTCTCGCGTCTCGTTTTATTAAAACATCGAACTGTCCAGACACGGCGAGGCCGTGATTTTATTTTCAACAGACGATAATAACACGATGATGATATATATTTATATATGTAGTAAAATACGGGGAACGATTTTTGTATGAGGCACAACCGACACACAAACCACACACATCTTATTATATATTATAATAGAGTAGCAGATTGGTGCAACACTGAGACCTCGGCGTTCCCCCAAACAAGAGATAAAACTAAAAACACGCCGGCCGACTTATTACACGTAACGTATATAATGGCATTACACTACTACACTGGTGTTGTTGTGTCGCCCGTTGCCGTGTGTCGTCGCCCGCCGTTGTTCCTCGTTCGTCTCTCCGGTTTCGTCGTCGTTTTATTAAATACATCGAACTGTCCAGACACGTGAGGCCGTGATTTTATTTTCAACAGACGATGATGATATTTTATGTGTATTAATATGATGGGGAACGATTATATGAGGCACACCGAACACGCAAAACCACACACATCTTCTTATTATATATTATATATAATACTAGAGAAGTAGCAGCTTGGTGAACACACTGAGACCTCGCGTTCCCCCACAAGAGATAAAAACTAAAAACACGCCGGCCGACTTATTACACGTAACGTATATAATGGCATTACACTACACTGGTTGTTGTGTCGTCGCCCGTTGCCGTGTGTCGTCGCCCGCCGTTGTTCGTCGTTCGTCTCTCCGGTTCGTCGTCGTTTTATATTAAATACATCGAACTGTCCAGACACGTGAGGCCGTGATTTTATTTTCAACAGACGATGATGATATTTTATGTGTTTTAATATGATGGGGAACGATTATATGAGGCACACCGAACACGCAAAACCACACACATCTTCTTATTATATATTATATATAATACTAGAGAAGTAGCAGCTTGGTGAACACACTGAGACCTCGCGTTCCCCCACAAGAGATAAAAACTAAAAACACGCCGGCCGACTTATTACACGTAACGTATATAATGGCATTACACTACACTGGTTGTTGTGTCGTCGCCCGTTGCCGTGTGTCGTCGCCCGCCGTTGTTCGTCGTTCGTCTCTCCGGTTCGTCGTCGTTTTATATTAAATACATCGAACTGTCCAGACACGTGAGGCCGTGATTTTATTTTCAACAGACGATGATGATATTTTATGTGTTTTAATATGATGGGGAACGATTATATGAGGCACACCGAACACGCAAAACCACACACATCTTCTTATTATATATTATATATAATACTAGAGAAGTAGCAGCTTGGTGAACACACTGAGACCTCGCGTTCCCCCACAAGAGATAAAAACTAAAAACACGCCGGCCGACTTATTACACGTAACGTATATAATGGCATTACACTACACTGGTTGTTGTGTCGTCGCCCGTTGCCGTGTGTCGTCGCCCGCCGTTGTTCGTCGTTCGTCTCTCCGTCCGTCGCATAGGGCAAAAATTTGTTAAAAATTTTATTTTACCCATGCGACGGTTTATTAAAGCCAAAAGGATATTTATTTCGGCGTTTCTTTGCGATATATATACATATACTGCTCGCCTGGTCGTTCTTTTTCAATCTTCCACTTTTCACCCGAACGACCTGCACCACCCATATAGCTGTTTGATGCATATTTGTACAGAATAACGGCGAGAAATTAAATTTTTATTTTTCCACCTAGCGCTGCCCGAAAATATCATTTGTGTGTGAAACAAGACGAAACGAAGCGTAATACTCGACTTTATTTGCGTAAATCGAAAATTCGCTCATCGCACCGTGCACCACCATATATATGTCTCTCGCACACAGGTACCGAATAACGCTTTCGGCATCGTGCGCACCGACCGACCGCCGCATTTAAGTTTTTCGCACGCCCGTACCGAATAACGCTTTTAGCATCGTGCGCGCCGACCGACCGACCGACCGACCGACCGCCTCATATATATGTTTCTCGTACATAGGTATCGAATAACGGCAGAAATTATTTTTATTTTATTAAAATAAAATTTTCGTTAATTCGCTTACTCGATACGAAAGGACACATCGGCGAGTGGAAATAAAGCGGACCGAAGTTAAAACGTTCGACATTAGGTTTTTCGCACACCGGTACCGAATAACGCTTTCGACCTGCACCGCCCATACAGCTGTTTGATGCATATTTGTACAGAATAACGGCGAGAAATTTTATTTTTATTTTTTTACTTAGCACTGCCCGAAAATATCATTTGTGTGTGAAACAAGACGAAACGAAGCGTAATACTCGACTTTATTTGCGTAAAATGAAAATTCGCTCATCGCACCGTGCACCACCACATATATATGTCTCTCGCACACAGGTACCGAATAACGCTCTCGGCATCGTGCACACCGACCGACCGCCGCATATAAGTTTTTCGCCCGCCCGTACCGAATAACGCTTTTAGCATCGTGCACACCGACCGACCGCCTCATATATATGTTTTTCGTACACAGGTACCGAATAACGGCAGAAATTATTTTTATTTTAATAAAATAAAATTTTCGTCAATTCGCTTATTCGCACCGACCGACCGCCTCATATATATGTTTTTCGTACACAGGTACCGAATAACGGCAGAAATTATTTTTATTTTAATAAAATAAAATTTTCGTCAATTCGCTTATTCGCACCGACCGACCGCCTCATATATATGTTTTTCGTACACAGGTACCGAATAACGGCAGAAATTATTTTTATTTTAATAAAATAAAATTTTCGTTAATTCGCTTACACGATGCGAAAGGACAGATCGGCGAGTGGAAATAAAGCGGACCGAAGTGAAAACGTTCGACTTTAGGTTTTTCGCACACAGGTACCGAATAACGCTTTTAGCATCGTGCACACCGACCGACCGCCGCGTACAATTATTTCGCACGCCCGTACCGAATAACGCTTTTGGCATCGTGCACACCGACCGACCGCCTCACATATATATTTTTCGTACATAGGTACCGAATAACGGCAGAAATTATTTTTATTTTAATAAAATAAAATTTTCGTCAATTCGCTTATTCGCACCGACCGACCGCCTCATATATATGTTTTTCGTACACAGGTACCGAATAACGGCAGAAATTATTTTTATTTTCATAAAATAAAATTTTCGTTAATTCGCTTACACGATGCGAAAGGACAGATCGGCGAGTGGAAATAAAGCGGACCGAAGTGAAAACGTTCGACTTTAGGTTTTTCGCACACAGGTACCGAATAACGCTTTTAGCATCGTGCACACCGACCGACCGCCGCGTACAATTATTTCGCACGCCCGTACCGAATAACGCTTTTGGCATCGTGCACACCGACCGACCGCCTCACATATATATTTTTCGTACATAGGTACGGAATAACGGCAGAAATTATTTTTATTTTATTAAAATAAAATTTTCGTCAATTCGCTTATTCGCACCGACCGACCGCCTCATATATATGTTTTTCGTACACAGGTACCGAATAACGGCAGAAATTATTTTTATTATATTAAAATAAAATTTTCGTCAATTCGCTTATTCGCACCGACCGACCGCCTCATATATATGTTTTTCGTACACAGGTACCGAATAACGGCAGAAATTATTTTTATTTTAATAAAATAAAATTTTCGTTAATTCGCTTACGCGATGCGAAAGGACAGATCGGCGAGTGGAAATAAAGCGGACCGAAGTGAAAACGTTCGACTTTAGGTTTTTCGCACACAGGTACCGAATAACGCTTTTAGCATCGTGCACACCGACCGACCGCCGCGTACAATTATTTCGCACGCCCGTACCGAATAACGCTTTTGGCATCGTGCACACCGACCGACCGCCTCACATATATATTTTTCGTACATAGGTACGGAATAACGGCAGAAATTATTTTTATTTTATTAAAATAAAATTTTCGTTAATTCGCTTACGCGATTCGAAAGGACAGATCGGCGAGTGGAAATAAAGCGGACCGAAGTGAAAACGTTCGACTTTAGGTTTTTCGCACACAGGTACCGAATAACGCTTTTAGCATCGTGCACACCGACCGACCGCCGCGTACAATTATTACGCACGCCCGTACCGAATAACGCTTTTGGCATCGTGCACACCGACCGACCGCCTCACATATATATTTTTCGTACATAGGTACGGAATAACGGCAGAAATTATTTTTATTTTATTAAAATAAAATTTTCGTTAATTCGCTTACGCGATGCGAAAGGACAGATCGGCGAGTGGAAATAAAGCGGACCGAAGTCAAAACGTTCGACTTTAGGTTTTTCGCACACAGGTACCGAATAACGCTTTTAGCATCGTGCACACCGACCGACCGCCGCGTACAATTATTTCGCACGCCCGTACCGAATAACGCTTTTGGCATCGTGCACACCGACCGACCGCCTCACATATATATTTTTCGTACATAGGTACGGAATAACGGCAGAAATTATTTTTATTTTATTAAAATAAAATTTTCGTTAATTCGCTTACGCGATGCGAAAGGACAGATCGGCGAGTGGAAATAAAGCGGACCGAAGTGAAAACGTTCGACTTTAGGTTTTTCGCACACAGGTACCGAATAACGCTTTTAGCATCGTGCACACCGACCGACCGCCGCGTACAATTATTTCGCACGCCCGTACCGAATAACGCTTTTGGCATCGTGCACACCGACCGACCGCCTCACATATATATTTTTCGTACATAGGTACGGAATAACGGCAGAAATTATTTTTATTTTATTAAAATAAAATTTTCGTTAATTCGCTTACGCGATGCGAAAGGACAGATCGGCGAGTGGAAATAAAGCGGACCGAAGTCAAAACGTTCGACTTTAGGTTTTTCGCACACAGGTACCGAGTAACGCTTTTAGCATCGTGCACACCGACCGACCGCCGCGTACAATTATTTCGCACGCCCGTACCGAATAACGCTTTTGGCATCGTGCACACCGACCGACCGCCTCACATATATATTTTTCGTACACATGTACAGAATAACGGCAGAAATTATTTTTATTTTATTAAAATAAAATTTTCGTTAATTCGCTTACGCGATACGAAAGGACACATCGACGAGCGGAAATAAATGTGAACCGTGGTAAAAATTTCGTAATTATTTCGTGTCGATCGAAATTTCGCTTTTCGCACCGTGCACACCGACCGACCGCCACACCGGTACAGAATGACTGTCGAAATTTCTTTTATCATTCGATAATATAATATTCGTTCGTTCGCTCGCTCGCAGGAAACGTAAGGAAAAAAGATCGACGAGCGGAAATTAATTGCGAACCGTGGTAAAAGTTTCGAAATTATTTCTTGTCGAAATTATTTTTATAATATTAAAATATAATATGCGTTAATTCGCTTACGCGATACGAAAGGACACATCGACGAGCGGAAATAAATGCGAACCGTGGTAAAAATTTCGTAATTATTTCGTGTCGATCGAAATTTCGCTTTTCGCACCGTGCACACCGACCGACCGCCACACCGGTACAGAATGACTGTCGAAATTTCTTTTATCATTCGATAATATAATATTCGTTCGTTCGTTCGTTCGTTCGCTCGCACGAAACGTAAGGAAAAAAGATCGACGAGCGGAAATAAATTGCGAACCGTGGTAAAAGTTTCGAAATTATTTCGAAATTATTTCTTGTCGAAATTTCGGTTTTAGCTCCGTGCACACCGACCGACCGACCGCCACATATAGGTTTTTCGTACATAGGTACCGAATAACGGCAGAAATTATTTTTATTATATTAAAATATAATATTCGTTAATTCGCTTACGCGATACGAAAGGACACATCGACGAGCGGAAATAAATGCGAACCGTGGTAAAAATTTCGTAATTATTTCGTGTCGATCGAAATTTCGCTTTTCGCACCGTGCACACCGACCGACCGCCACACCGGTACAGAATGACTGTCGAAATTTCTTTTATCATTCGATAATATAATATTCGTTCGTTCGTTCGTTCGCTCGCACGAAACGTAAGGAAAAAAGATCGACGAGCGGAAATAAATTGCGAACCGTGGTAAAAGTTTCGAAATTATTTCTTGTCGAAATTATTTTTATAATATTAAAATATAATATTCGTTAATTCGCTTACGCGATACGAAAGGACACATCGACGAGCGGAAATAAATGCGAACCGTGGTAAAAATTTCGAAATTATTTCGTGTCGATCGAAATTTCGCTTTTAGCATCGTGCACATCGACCCACCGGCCGCCACATATAGGCCAATCGCACACCGGTACCGGATGACTGTCGAAAGTTCTTTTACTATACGATAATATAAAATTCGTCCATTCGCTCGTTCGAAACGAAAGGAAACATTGGTGGTAAGTGTGAAAATTGCGAAATTTAACCACCACTCACGCCTTATTTAACATACATTCGTTACGGATATGGGTACAGAAAAACGGTAATTAATTATATCACTTTACGTACCGAATAGCGGCCGCAAATGTGATCCCTATTCGTGTACCGAATAACGGCCGCAGATGTGATGCCTATTCGTGTACCGAATAACGGCCGCAGATCTGATGTCCATTCGTGTACAGAATAACGCCCATCGATCATTTAAAAAAAAAATATCGTTTATCCATTGTAATTTTTACCAGCAGCATTATTATTATATATCATCATATCATCAATTAATATTTTTATTTATTATTTATATTATTGTTATTTTATGTTTAACTGCTGTGGCTGAATAAAACTGGTATGATGATGGATGAAATAAATATTTTATTAATTTATTAACATTTTTCGTTCGTAATAATTTTAAGAACACCCACATTATTTTTGTTAAAAAAAAAAAAAAATGTGTACAATGTACTCTTCTCCTTTCGTTCGTTGTTAAAATAAATTTTTGTGTTGTTAATAAAAATAGGTGTACCTGCCGCCCATTAACTCTACAACTAAACTAATGTAAGAAGTAGTAATGGTTTTAGTCGCCTCTTTTTCTCCACACACACAACACTCACAACACTCGTTCTTCTTTCACAACAACATGCGATGATAAGATCGAACGAGATTGTCTGTGTGTGGTGGTTTTTTTTTTTTTTTTTTGTGTGTGTCTCTCTCTCTCGATGATGAAAATATATTATGTGAACTGATGTGCGCGAACAGAGACCGACCCGACGATTTTCGGCGTCTCTGCTCTATACACACACACATCATCACATCATCATCAAAAAAAATTATCAATTTTAATTTCTTCAAATATATGAATAAATGAATGCATATTTTCGAGGTGTACG
>CAXAKX010000450.1:2500-17500 GCA_963969525.1 Ontholestes murinus | reverse complement strand
AGGATCGACTGACTCGTGTGCAACGGCTGTTCACACGAAACCCTTCTCCACGTCAGTCCTCCAGGGCCTCGCTGGAGTATTTGCTACTACCACCAAGATCTGCACCGACGGCGGCTCCAGACGGGCCCACGCCCAATCCTTCTGCGCACACCGCCGCGACCCTCCTACTCGTCAGGGCTTCATGGCCGGCCACTACGAGTAGTGGCCGTACACCGCACATGCCGCTGACGGTCGAGTATAAGCATAACGCTTTAGCGCCATCCATTTTCAGGGCTAGTAACTTCGTCAGGTGAGTTGTTACACACTCCTTGGCGGATTCCGACTTCCATGGCCACCGTCCTGATGTCTTAAGTTACCAACACCTTTCATGGTATCCCATAAGCGTTAATTTAGGCGCTTTAACTCGACGTTTGGTTCATCCCACAGCGCCAGTTCTGCTTACCAAAAGTGGCCCACTTGGCACTCTGATCCGATCTCGCGGCTTCATCGTTTGAGCAAGCCGGAGATCTCACCCATTTAAAGTTTGAGAATAGGTTGAGGTCGTTTCGACCCCAATGCCTCTAATCATTCGCTTTACCGGATGAGACTCGCTCACCGGAGCGCCAGCTATCCTGAGGGAAACTTCGGAGGGAACAGCTACTAGATAGTTCGATTGGTCTTTCGCCCCTATACCCAGTTCCGACGATCGATTTGCACGTCAGAATCGCTACGGACCTCCATCAGGGTTTCCCCTGACTTCGTCCTGACCAGGCATAGTTCACCATCTTTCGGGTCCCAGCATGTACGCTCTTGGTGCGCCTCAGCTCGCAATGAGCACGAGACGCCCCGGGAGTGCAGCGCGGGATCGTAGTCCCGCACGTCTTCCCTAGGCACGCGCTAGGCACGGCCTTCACTTTCATTTACGCCTTTTAGGTTTCGCTAAGTCCCAATGACTCGCGAACATGCTAGACTCCTTGGTCCGTGTTTCAAGACGGGTCCTGAAAGTACCCAAAGCTAAAGCGTCGCCGACGGGCGTATAAACGGAGTCTGTCCGAGGACACCGTCGCCAGCAGTCGAACGGGTCCGGCGGAGTCGAGGCACGAGTCCCCAGACGCCCACCAGATATCCGCAAGCACTTGCGACGGGCCGGACGCGAATTAAGTATCGCGGCCCCGCGCCACTGCTATACCGTCGGGCGAGCAGGCCGGGAGACGGGGGTCCGAACGGAAACGGCCCGAAGGCGCCACTCGGTCTCCACCCCGATCCTTAGGCCTGCACCCAACGGGTCGCGACGTCCTACTAGGGGAGAAGTGCACGAGTTCGTCACCCCGAAAACAGAGAGAGGACGGAGCGATCGTCGGACCGAGGTCCGTGACCGTCTCACAAGCGCCCAACACTCCAGAGCAGACGAGACACGCTGAATCTCCCCATTCGACCTTTCGGGTTTCTCAGGTTTACCCCTGAACGGTTTCACGTACTATTGAACTCTCTCTTCAAAGTTCTTTTCAACTTTCCCTCACGGTACTTGTTCGCTATCGGTCTCGTGGTTATATTTAGCCTTAGATGGAGTTTACCACCCACTTAGGGCTGCACTCTCAAGCAACCCGACTCTGAGGAGAGATCCTCCCGCTGTCGACGGCGATCGCTTACGGGCCTGGCACCCTCTATGGGTAGTGGCCCCGTTCAAGAAGGACTTGGACGCACCGTACGACCTCGGGATGACGGATCCTCCCTAACACCACATTTCCCGGCGACAACGCGTAAGACGGCCGCGGGATTCGGTGCTGGGCTTTTCCCTGTTCGCTCGCCGCTACTAAGGGAATCCTGGTTAGTTTCTTTTCCACCGCTTAGTAATATGCTTAAATTCAGCGGGTACTCCCACCTGCTCTGAGGTCTGAATCAAATATATGTGTATATATATTATGTTAAGAGAGTGTGCGGTGCGGAACGCTCAAACGCGTAAACACACGGGTGTACACGCACGGCCAGACGTCCTCAGAATTTCATATACATATATAATATATATATTTTTTCTAGGAAACGACGACCGGTGTTCTCTGCGGACGAACTTGACGACCGTCACATCGCCTCATCTCGAGTGTCTCGAGACGTCGACGACGACGACGATCATCTCGTCTGTACGCCGGTAAGGACGACCTCACCTCTCTCTAGCGTGTGTTAACGCAAGCGAAAACACGGTTCGTTCGTTCGTTTAGTCAAACGACAGTTTTTGATTTAAGAGGACGGATCTTTCGTCGAGACGAAAAACAGCGAACCTCCAATTTGGTCCCGACGTTCCCCACAAAACGCACATCACACACACCACGAGCGTTTTTCAGCGCGAAAGTGCCACGGACAGTGCGTTAGAGAACCGGACAGTCTTGGAAATAGAAACGACCCTCAGCCAGGAATGGTCCAGGAACAGTATCCAAGGACCGCAATGTGCGTTCGAAATGTCGATGTTCATGTATCCTGCAGTTCACAATAAGACGGCGCAATTAGCTGCGTTCTTCATCGACCCACGAGCCAAGTGATTCACCGTTCAGGGTAGTGTACTAGAGCGTTTTGAGAAACGAGTCAGAGGCGAACCTCCGATCTTGTATTCTACAACACTTGGTGACTGACATTATTAATAATGTGTGTGAAATGTGTGCGTGCACGTTCACCCACTGTCGACAAAATTTTCGCAACGGACAGTTTTCGAGGAGGCGCCGGGCCATACACCTACTACTACTACTAGTGGTGGTGTGTGACTAGCGGCCAGAGTCGTGTATTCCCTTGGAATCGTCGTCTCGAATCGCCGAACAAGCGTGCGTTCGTGAGTACACCACTGGCACAGGACCGCCCCGCGCTCTCGGCGCGGTTGGTTATTACACCGGCGATGACCAAGTGTGCGCGCGTGTTTGTGTACAACACTCACCGCTTGTGTCCGGGCGAACGGTACCACTGATACCGGACCACGACTCCGACACATCCCCCAAATACTAACTGCGCATATACTTTTTCTCCAACAGGCGGATACTATTGTGTTTTATCGTCGTAAACAGAAAAATTGTCGACATTTTCGAGAAATAAAGTGTGGCCGGGCGAAATACATTCAAAACCCATTTTACAGTTGAATTTACACAGTGAAGCGTTATAAAACAACCGTAACAAAACCAGGGTGCCCGGAACAAAAACAGATGACGGATCTCGGCAATTCGAGATGCGAACACCCAACGTGTGTTTTCTCGACATATGTCTTCGTACATATCGCACAATGTATTATATTAATATATATATATATATATATATATTTTTATATGTAAAAGCAAGGTGACGGATCTCTCGTCGATAAGATACACATACAACGCACATTATTATCGTGTTTGTTGTATTTTCTTGAATCTCGAGATGCGAACACCCAGTGCCACACCGCATCAACAAACATTTCAGATGGCGGGTGACTGAGGACCGCTCGGCCTTCCTACGAGCGGTCCCATGAGACGCAGCACGTGTACGCGTACGTACATCGTCCGTGCTCGTTTTTGTTTGTTTGTTTGTTTGTTTGTTTGTGCCAATATTTATTATTTGTATATGTATATATAATATATATATATATGTAATATTATCTCTCTGGTGGTTACAATCGGTAGTATATTTTATTTAAAATAAATATGTTTGTTATAACGGATGACGGACCGCGCGCGCGCCCATACAGAATGCATCCGTAGTAAGGCGGCGCGATGCGAGCATCCCTCTCTGGAAGAATGGGATATATACTCCCAAAACTTCAGTGTCTTTTTATGTTTCTTTCAAACAGACGACGGATCAGCCACACGAGTCAACCGAGATCGGATATATCATATCTGGTATGATATCGTCGATCGGTCGGTCAAAACGAGAGAGATGCGAACGTCCGGTTCGTATATAGAGTACACACACAGTGTGTTGTTGTGTGTACAAAAATACAGTGTGAGTAATACGCTTCGACGCATCAGTTCTACGTATATAAATATACGAGTTTTTCAGATGCGAGAAGCCGAACGTCAGATCGTCAGTGTATCTGTTTCGCGTACACACATATATTGTGCGACACAAAAATACGTTAATGATCCTTCCGCAGGTTCACCTACGGAAACCTTGTTACGACTTTTACTTCCTCTAAATGATCAAGTTTGGTCATCTTCCCAGCAACATCGACGAACGTCGAAACGTCACCGAGTACCGGTCCGAAGACCTCACTAAATCATTCAATCGGTAGTAGCGACGGGCGGTGTGTACAAAGGGCAGGGACGTAATCAACGCGAGCTTATGACTCGCGCTTACTGGGAATTCCTCGTTCATGGGGAACAATTGCAAGCCCCAATCCCTAGCACGAAGGAGGTTCAGCGGGTTACCCGGACCTTTCGGCCAGGGAGGACACGCTGTCTCCTTCAGTGTAGCGCGCGTGCGGCCCAGAACATCTAAGGGCATCACAGACCTGTTATTGCTCATTCTCGTGCGGCTAAAAGCCACTTGTCCCTCTAAGAAGAATTGATTGTACGCCGACAGTAAAAATCAAACGAGCGGCACGCACGACCGTTTGCACGACCGTGACGATACCGACGCCGACCTTTGAGATGTCGAAAGTACGCCTAGTTAGCAGGCTAGAGTCTCGTTCGTTATCGGAATTAACCTGACAGATCACTCCACCAACTAAGAACGGCCATGCACCACCACCCACCGAATCAAGAAAGAGCTCTCAATCTGTCAATCCTTCCGGTGTCTGGGCCTGGTGAGGTTTCCCGTGTTGAGTCAAATTAAGCCGCAGGCTCCACTCCTGGTGGTGCCCTTCCGTCAATTCCTTTAAGTTTCAGCTTTGCAACCATACTTCCCCCGGAACCCAAAAGCTTTGGTTTCCCGGAAGCTGCCCGCCGAGTCATCGGAGGAACGTCGGCGGATCGCTGGCTGGCATCGTTTATGGTTAGAACTAGGGCGGTATCTGATCGCCTTCGAACCTCTAACTTTCGTTCTTGATCAATGAAAACGTTTTTGGCAAATGCTTTCGCTTTAGTCCGTCTTGCGACGATCCAAGAATTTCACCTCTAACGTCGCAATACGAATGCCCCCATCCGTTCCTATTAATCATTACCTCGGGGTTCCGAAAACCAACAAAATAGAACCGAGGTCCTATTCTATTATTCCATGCACTAAGTATTCAGGCGAAGTTTTAGCCTGCTTTAAGCACTCTAATTTGTTCAAAGTAAACGTGCCGGCCCACCTCGACACTCAGTGAAGAGCACCGCGATGGGATTTCAAGTTGAGCCGCCCTCGCGGGCTAAGCTCACCGGCAGGACGTCCCGCGGGCACGCCAGTTGGACACCGCGAGCGATGAACCGGCGGCGCGGGACACAGATTCGACTACGAGCTTTTTAACCGCAACAACTTTAATATACGCTATTGGAGCTGGAATTACCGCGGCTGCTGGCACCAGACTGGCCCTCCAATTGATCCTCGTTAAAAGGTTTAGAGTGTTCTCATTCCGATTACGGGGCCTCGGATGAGTCCCGTATCGTTATTTTTCGTCACTACCTCCCCGTGCCGGGAGTGGGTAATTTGCGCGCCTGCTGCCTTCCTTGGATGTGGTAGCCGTTTCTCAGGCTCCCTCTCCGGAATCGAACCCTGATTCCCCGTTACCCGTTACAACCATGGTAGGCGCAGAACCTACCATCGACAGTTGATAAGGCAGACATTTGAAAGATGCGTCGCCGGTGCGAGACCGTGCGATCAGCAATAAGTTATTCAGATTCACCAAGTTGTACGATGAACGGACTCGCGTCCGACACCGATTGGTTTTGATCTAATAAAAGCGCTCCTTCCGTCTCCGGTCGGAACTCTGTTTGCATGTATTAGCTCTAGAATTACCACAGTTATCCAAGGATAAGTGGTACGATCTAAGGAACCATAACTGATTTAATGAGCCTTTCGCGGTTTCACCTTAATTTGGCTTGTACTGAGACATGCATGGCTTAATCTTTGAGACAAGCATATGACTACTGGCAGGATCAACCAGGGAGCTGTGTTTAGTCGCGCACACTCGAGCGGCGGCGCTTACGCGCGCGCGCGCCCGGTGTAACGACGAGCTCATTTATTTATAATAAAGAGGTGGTTCGAAATTCTGCTCTGCTGAACGGAACATCGCACATATCCCGGTTTACGCGTGCACGGACCCCCGACGTTAACGTGTCACTCCATTGGTATACAGAGCACGCCAGTAAAACACCTATCCCGCCCCTGTGGCGGGGTCAAGACGGTGGACGTGATGCAACTTGTGTAAAAGACACGAAACGCGGGGCGGCGGTTGTGCTACGGCGATATTACGACTAGACGTTCACACATTTATGCCCACGACTTTTTTTGTTTGATAATGCGCCCGGAGACACACACGTGAGCACACGACGGCACATGTACACGAGCACACGGCGGCCGGCCGGCGGTGTGAACACCAAGAATTCGTAATTCTGCTCTCTGCTGAACGGAACATCGCACATATCCCGGTTTACGCGTGCACGGACCCCCTACGTTAACGTGTCACTCCATTGGTATACAGAGCACGCCAGTAAAACACCTATCCCGCCCCTGTGGCGGGGTCAAGACGGTGGACGTGATGCAACTTGTGTAAAAGACACGAAACGCGGGGCGGCGGTTGTGCTACGGCGATATTGCGACTAGACGTTCACACATTTATGCAGACCCACGAATTTTTTTGTTTGATAATGCGCCCGGAGACACACACGTCAGCACACGACGGCACATGTACACGAGCACACGGCGGCCGGCCGGCGGTGTGAACACCAAGAATAGGAGTGGAGAGACTCTCGGTCCACACAACTCCGAAATGCATCAATATATCATATATATGGCATGAGAGAGAAGAGAAATTTTATAAATTTCACATCTCGCCAAGGCTTACACACACTACAAAAAACATCATTGTTCGTTAGATTGAAAATCATCGTCTCGGCCAAGGGGACCACGCGCTCGGGTCCCCCGAACGTCTGACTTTATGATGATATATATATTTCAATCAACATAAGTTTTCATTCTCGCTCGGAATTCGGTGAGTTATTGCATTTGAATTTTCACGGAGTTTTTACGCACCGCTACTTTAAAAATATTACATGTTCAGTCTACATGTTGCTCGCATAAGGGCCATACGCATAAACGAATATACGAAATGGGTCCCGCGAACGTGCTATTCGGACAGGTTCAAACTACCTGTTAGAGTTTTCAACACCGAACTGTCCGGACACGGCGAGGCCGTGATTTTATATTCAACAGACGGTATATATATATGGTGGGTGAGAGACAAGAAAAAAATTTCCTCGGGCGGCAACTGATTTCTCGCGTCTCGTTTTATTAAAACATCGAACTGTCCAGACACGACGAGGCCGTGATTTTATTTTCAACAGACGATAATAACACGATGATGATATATATTTATATATGTAGTAAAATACGGGGAACGATTTTTGTATGAGGCACAACCGACACACAAACCACACACATCTTATTATATATTATAATAGAGTAGCAGATTGGTGCAACACTGAGACCTCGGCGTTCCCCCAAACAAGAGATAAAACTAAAAACACGCCGGCCGACTTATTACACGTAACGTATATAATGGCATTACACTACTACACTGGTGTTGTTGTGTCGCCCGTTGCCGTGTGTCGTCGCCCGCCGTTGTTCCTCGTTCGTCTCTCCGGTTTCGTCGTCGTTTTATTAAATACATCGAACTGTCCAGACACGTGAGGCCGTGATTTTATTTTCAACAGACGATGATGATATTTTATGTGTATTAATATGATGGGGAACGATTATATGAGGCACACCGAACACGCAAAACCACACACATCTTCTTATTATATATTATATATAATACTAGAGAAGTAGCAGCTTGGTGAACACACTGAGACCTCGCGTTCCCCCACAAGAGATAAAAACTAAAAACACGCCGGCCGACTTATTACACGTAACGTATATAATGGCATTACACTACTACACTGGTGTTGTTGTGTCGCCCGTTGCCGTGTGTCGTCGCCCGCCGTTGTTCGTCGTTCGTCTCTCCGGTTCGTCGTCGTTTTATTAAATACATCGAACTGTCCAGACACGTGAGGCCGTGATTTTATTTTCAACAGACGATGATGATATTTTATGTGTATTAATATGATGGGGAACGATTATATGAGGCACACCGAACACGCAAAACCACACACATCTTCTTATTATATATTATATATAATACTAGAGAAGTAGCAGCTTGGTGAACACACTGAGACCTCGCGTTCCCCCACAAGAGATAAAAACTAAAAACACGCCGGCCGACTTATTACACGTAACGTATATAATGGCATTACACTACACTGGTTGTTGTGTCGTCGCCCGTTGCCGTGTGTCGTCGCCCGCCGTTGTTCGTCGTTCGTCTCTCCGGTTCGTCGTCGTTTTATATTGAATACATCGAACTGTCCAGACACGTGAGGCCGTGATTTTATTTTCAACAGACGATGATGATATTTTATGTGTTTTAATGTGATGGGGAACGATTATATGAGGCACACCGAACACGCAAAACCACACACATCTTCTTATTATATATTATATATAATACTAGAGAAGTAGCAGCTTGGTGAACACACTGAGACCTCGCGTTCCCCCGCAAGAGATAAAAACTAAAAACACGCCGGCCGACTTATTACACGTAACGTATATAATGGCATTACACTACACTGGTTGTTGTGTCGTCGCCCGTTGCCGTGTGTCGTCGCCCGCCGTTGTTCGTCGTTCGTCTCTCCGTCCGTCGCATAGGGCAAAAATTTGTTAAAAATTTTATTTTACCCATGCGACGGTTTATTAAAGCCAAAAGGATATTTATTTCGGCGTTTCTTTGCGATATATATACATATACTGCTCGCCTGGTCGTTCTTTTTCAATCTTCCACTTTTCACCCGAACGACCTGCACCACCCATATAGCTGTTTGATGCATATTTGTACAGAATAACGGCGAGAAATTAAATTTTTATTTTTCCACCTAGCGCTGCCCGAAAATATCATTTGTGTGTGAAACAAGACGAAACGAAGCGTAATACTCGACTTTATTTGCGTAAATCGAAAATTCGCTCATCGCACCGTGCACCACCATATATATGTCTCTCGCACACAGGTACCGAATAACGCTTTCGGCATCGTGCGCACCGACCGACCGCCGCATTTAAGTTTTTCGCACGCCCGTACCGAATAACGCTTTTAGCATCGTGCGCGCCGACCGACCGACCGACCGACCGCCTCATATATATGTTTCTCGTACATAGGTATCGAATAACGGCAGAAATTATTTTTATTTTATTAAAATAAAATTTTCGTTAATTCGCTTACTCGATACGAAAGGACACATCGGCGAGTGGAAATAAAGCGGACCGAAGTTAAAACGTTCGACATTAGGTTTTTCGCACACCGGTACCGAATAACGCTTTCGACCTGCACCGCCCATACAGCTGTTTGATGCATATTTGTACAGAATAACGGCGAGAAATTTTATTTTTATTTTTCCACTTAGCACTGCCCGAAAATATCATTTGTGTGTGAAACAAGACGAAACGAAGCGTAATACTCGACTTTATTTGCGTAAAATGAAAATTCGCTCATCGCACCGTGCACCACCATATATATATATGTCTCTCGCACACAGGTACCGAATAACGCTCTCGGCATCGTGCACACCGACCGACCGCCGCATATAAGTTTTTCGCCCGCCCGTACCGAATAACGCTTTTAGCATCGTGCACACCGACCGACCGCCTCATATATATGTTTTTCGTACACAGGTACCGAATAACGGCAGAAATTATTTTTATTATATTAAAATAAAATTTTCGTCAATTCGCTTATTCGCACCGACCGACCGCCTAATATATATGTTTTTCGTACACAGGTACCGAATAACGGCAGAAATTATTTTTATTTTAATAAAATAAAATTTTCGTCAATTCGCTTATTCGCACCGACCGACCGCCTCATATATATGTTTTTCGTACACAGGTACCGAATAACGGCAGAAATTATTTTTATTTTAATAAAATAAAATTTTCGTCAATTCGCTTATTCGCACCGACCGACCGCCTCATATATATGTTTTTCGTACACAGGTACCGAATAACGGCAGAAATTATTTTTATTTTAATAAAATAAAATTTTCGTTAATTCGCTTACACGATGCGAAAGGACAGATCGGCGAGTGGAAATAAAGCGGACCGAAGTGAAAACGTTCGACTTTAGGTTTTTCGCACACAGGTACCGAATAACGCTTTTAGCATCGTGCACACCGACCGACCGCCGCGTACAATTATTTCGCACGCCCGTACCGAATAACGCTTTTGGCATCGTGCACACCGACCGACCGCCTCACATATATATTTTTCGTACATAGGTACCGAATAACGGCAGAAATTATTTTTATTTTAATAAAATAAAATTTTCGTCAATTCGCTTATTCGCACCGACCGACCGCCTCATATATATGTTTTTCGTACACAGGTACCGAATAACGGCAGAAATTATTTTTATTTTCATAAAATAAAATTTTCGTTAATTCGCTTACACGATGCGAAAGGACAGATCGGCGAGTGGAAATAAAGCGGACCGAAGTGAAAACGTTCGACTTTAGGTTTTTCGCACACAGGTACCGAATAACGCTTTTAGCATCGTGCACACCGACCGACCGCCGCGTACAATTATTTCGCACGCCCGTACCGAATAACGCTTTTGGCATCGTGCACACCGACCGACCGCCTCACATATATATTTTTCGTACATAGGTACGGAATAACGGCAGAAATTATTTTTATTTTATTAAAATAAAATTTTCGTCAATTCGCTTATTCGCACCGACCGACCGCCTCATATATATGTTTTTCGTACACAGGTACCGAATAACGGCAGAAATTATTTTTATTATATTAAAATAAAATTTTCGTCAATTCGCTTATTCGCACCGACCGACCGCCTCATATATATGTTTTTCGTACACAGGTACCGAATAACGGCAGAAATTATTTTTATTTTAATAAAATAAAATTTTCGTTAATTCGCTTACGCGATGCGAAAGGACAGATCGGCGAGTGGAAATAAAGCGGACCGAAGTGAAAACGTTCGACTTTAGGTTTTTCGCACACAGGTACCGAATAACGCTTTTAGCATCGTGCACACCGACCGACCGCCGCGTACAATTATTTCGCACGCCCGTACCGAATAACGCTTTTGGCATCGTGCACACCGACCGACCGCCTCACATATATATTTTTCGTACATAGGTACGGAATAACGGCAGAAATTATTTTTATTTTATTAAAATAAAATTTTCGTTAATTCGCTTACGCGATTCGAAAGGACAGATCGGCGAGTGGAAATAAAGCGGACCGAAGTGAAAACGTTCGACTTTAGGTTTTTCGCACACAGGTACCGAATAACGCTTTTAGCATCGTGCACACCGACCGACCGCCGCGTACAATTATTTCGCACGCCCGTACCGAATAACGCTTTTGGCATCGTGCACACCGACCGACCGCCTCACATATATATTTTTCGTACATAGGTACGGAATAACGGCAGAAATTATTTTTATTTTATTAAAATAAAATTTTCGTTAATTCGCTTACGCGATGCGAAAGGACAGATCGGCGAGTGGAAATAAAGCGGACCGAAGTGAAAACGTTCGACTTTAGGTTTTTCGCACACAGGTACCGAATAACGCTTTTAGCATCGTGCACACCGACCGACCGCCGCGTACAATTATTTCGCACGCCCGTACCGAATAACGCTTTTGGCATCGTGCACACCGACCGACCGCCTCACATATATATTTTTCGTACATAGGTACGGAATAACGGCAGAAATTATTTTTATTTTATTAAAATAAAATTTTCGTTAATTCGCTTACGCGATGCGAAAGGACAGATCGGCGAGTGGAAATAAAGCGGACCGAAGTGAAAACGTTCGACTTTAGGTTTTTCGCACACAGGTACCGAATAACGCTTTTAGCATCGTGCACACCGACCGACCGCCGCGTACAATTATTTCGCACGCCCGTACCGAATAACGCTTTTGGCATCGTGCACACCGACCGACCGCCTCACATATATATTTTTCGTACATAGGTACGGAATAACGGCAGAAATTATTTTTATTTTATTAAAATAAAATTTTCGTTAATTCGCTTACGCGATGCGAAAGGACAGATCGGCGAGTGGAAATAAAGCGGACCGAAGTCAAAACGTTCGACTTTAGGTTTTTCGCACACAGGTACCGAGTAACGCTTTTAGCATCGTGCACACCGACCG
Source organism: Ontholestes murinus (assembly GCA_963969525.1). Lineage (NCBI taxonomy): Eukaryota > Metazoa > Arthropoda > Insecta > Coleoptera > Staphylinidae > Ontholestes > Ontholestes murinus. The sequence goes on along the minus strand of CAXAKX010000450.1, from coordinate 5,161 downwards.
ACCGCCGCGTACAATTATTTCGCACGCCCGTACCGAATAACGCTTTTGGCATCGTGCACACCGACCGACCGCCTCACATATATATTTTTCGTACACATGTACAGAATAACGGCAGAAATTATTTTTATTTTATTAAAATAAAATTTTCGTTAATTCGCTTACGCGATACGAAAGGACACATCGACGAGCGGAAATAAATGTGAACCGTGGTAAAAATTTCGTAATTATTTCGTGTCGATCGAAATTTCGCTTTTCGCACCGTGCACACCGACCGACCGCCACACCGGTACAGAATGACTGTCGAAATTTCTTTTATCATTCGATAATATAATATTCGTTCGTTCGCTCGCTCGCAGGAAACGTAAGGAAAAAAGATCGACGAGCGGAAATTAATTGCGAACCGTGGTAAAAGTTTCGAAATTATTTCTTGTCGAAATTATTTTTATAATATTAAAATATAATATGCGTTAATTCGCTTACGCGATACGAAAGGACACATCGACGAGCGGAAATAAATGCGAACCGTGGTAAAAATTTCGTAATTATTTCGTGTCGATCGAAATTTCGCTTTTCGCACCGTGCACACCGACCGACCGCCACACCGGTACAGAATGACTGTCGAAATTTCTTTTATCATTCGATAATATAATATTCGTTCGTTCGTTCGTTCGCTCGCACGAAACGTAAGGAAAAAAGATCGACGAGCGGAAATAAATTGCGAACCGTGGTAAAAGTTTCGAAATTATTTCGAAATTATTTCTTGTCGAAATTTCGGTTTTAGCTCCGTGCACACCGACCGACCGACCGCCACATATAGGTTTTTCGTACATAGGTACCGAATAACGGCAGAAATTATTTTTATTATATTTAAATATAATATTCGTTAATTCGCTTACGCGATACGAAAGGACACATCGACGAGCGGAAATAAATGCGAACCGTGGTAAAAATTTCGTAATTATTTCGTGTCGATCGAAATTTCGCTTTTCGCACCGTGCACACCGACCGACCGCCACACCGGTACAGAATGACTGTCGAAATTTCTTTTATCATTCGATAATATAATATTCGTTCGTTCGTTCGTTCGCTCGCACGAAACGTAAGGAAAAAAGATCGACGAGCGGAAATAAATTGCGAACCGTGGTAAAAGTTTCGAAATTATTTCTTGTCGAAATTATTTTTATAATATTAAAATATAATATTCGTTAATTCGCTTACGCGATACGAAAGGACACATCGACGAGCGGAAATAAATGCGAACCGTGGTAAAAATTTCGAAATTATTTCGTGTCGATCGAAATTTCGCTTTTAGCATCGTGCACATCGACCCACCGGCCGCCACATATTGGTCAATCGCACACCGGTACCGGATGACTGTCGAAAGTTCTTTTACTATACGATAATATGAAATTCGTCCATTCGCTCGTTCGAAACGAAAGGAAACATTGGTGGTAAGTGTGAAAATTGCGAAATTTAACCACCACTCACGCCTTATTTAACATACATTCGTTACGGATATGGGTACAGAAAAACGGTAATTAATTATATCACTTTACGTACCGAATAGCGGCCGCAAATGTGATCCCTATTCGTGTACCGAATAACGGCCGCAGATGTGATGCCTATTCGTGTACCGAATAACGGCCGCAGATCTGATGTCCATTCGTGTACAGAATAACGCCCATCGATCATTAAAAAAAAAAATATCGTTTATCCATTGTAATTTTTACCAGCAGCATTATTATTATATATCATCATATCATCAATTAATATTTTTATTTATTATTTATATTATTGTTATTTTATGTTTAACTGCTGTGGCTGAATAAAACTGGTATGATGCTGGACGAAATAAATATTTTATTAATTTATTAACATTTTTCGTTCGTAATAATTTTAAGAACACCCACATTATTTTTGTTAAAAAAAAAAAAAAATGTGTACAATGTACTCTTCTCCTTTCGTTCGTTGTTAAAATAAATTTTTGTGTTGTTAATAAAAATAGGTGTACCTGCCGCCCATTAACTCTACAACTAAACTAATGTAAGAAGTAGTAATGGTTTTAGTCGCCTCTTTTTCTCCACACACACAACACTCACAACACTCGTTCTTCTTTCACAACAACATGCGATGATAAGATCGAACGAGATAGTCTGTGTGTGGTGGTTTTTTTTTTTATTTTTGTGTGTGTCTCTCTCTCTCGATGATGAAAATATATTATGTGAACTGATGTGCGCGAACAGAGACCGACCCGACGATTTTCGGCGTCTCTGCTCTATACACACACACATCATCACATCATCATCAAAAAAAATTATCAATTTTAATTTCTTCAAATATATGAATAAATGAATGCATATTTTCGAGGTGTACGATCACGACGTACGTACACGTACACGTACTTTAGTGCGCACATTGATGTACAACATGTATTTATCCGTGTATGTTCGGGCGCTCGTTTATCACACACGGTTGTGTGCTGCGCGGCGTGTGTGTGTGTGCGTGCCCAAATAAGTCTGATAACTGGACACGAAGCAAGCCTATGCTCGTGTCACATGCAGACATACGTGCAAACAACACATCAACAACGACAACACAACAGCACACGATGTGTGTGTGATGAGAAAACGACGGCGGCTCGAACGAATAAAACGATATGTA
>CAXAKX010000449.1:0-31355 GCA_963969525.1 Ontholestes murinus | reverse complement strand
CAATAAGAAATAACAATAACAATAAGAAATAACAATAACAATAAGAAATAACAATAACAATAATAAATAACAATAACAATAAGGAATAACAATAACAATAACAATAAGAAATAACAATAACAATAAGAAATAACAATAGAAAATAACAATAACAATAAGAAATAACAATAACAATAAAAAAATAACAATAACAATAAGAAATAACAATACCAATAAAAAATAACAATAACAATAAGAAATAACAATATTAATAAGAAATAACAATAACAATAAGAAATAACAATAACAATAAGAAATAACAATAACAATAAGAAATAACAATAACAATAACAATAAAAATAAAAAAATAACAATAACAATAAGAAATAACAATATCAATAAGAAATAACAATAACAATAAGAAATAACAATAACAATAAGAAATAACAATAACAATAATAAATAACAATAACAATAAGGAATAACAATAACAATAACAATAAGAAATACCAATAACAATAAGAAATAACAATAACAAAAAGAAATAACAATAACAATAAGAAATAACAATAACAATAAGAATAACAATAGGAAATAACAATAACAATAAGAAATAACAATAACAATAAAAAATAACAATAACAATAAGAAATAAAAATATCTATTAGAAATAACAATAAGAAATAACAATAACAATAAGAAATAACAATATCAATAAGAAATAACAATAACAATAAGAAATAACATTAACAATAAGAAATAACAATAACCATAAGAAATAACAATAACAATAAGAAATAACAATAACAATAAGAAATAACAGTAACAATAAGAATAAGAAATAACAATAACAATAAGAAAGGACAATAACAATAAGAAATAACAATGACAATAAGAAATAACAATAACAATAAGAAATAGCAATAACAATAAGAAATAACAATAACAATAAGAAATAACAATAACAATAAGAAATAACAATAACAATAAGAAATAACAATAACAATAAGAAATACCAATAACAATAAGAAATAACAATAACAATAAGGAATAACAATAACAATAAAAAATAACAATAACAATAAGAAGTAACAATATCAATAAGAAATAACAATAACAATAAGAAATAACAATAAGAAATAACTATAAGAAATAACAATAACAATAAGAAATAACAATAAGAAATAACAATAACAATAAGAAATAACTATAAGAAATAACAATAACAATAAGAAATAACAATAACAATAAGAAATAACATTTACAATAAGAAATAACAATAACAATAGGAAATAACAATAACAATAAAAAATAACAATAACAATAGGAAATAACAATAACAATAAGAAATAACAATAACAATAAGAAATAAAAATAACAATAAGAAATACAATAACAATAAGAAATAACAATAACAATAAGAAATAACAATAATAATAGGAAATAACAATAACAATAATAAATAACAATAACAATAAGAAATAACAATAACAATAAAAAATACCAATAACAATAAGAAATAACAATAACAATAACAATAAAAAATAACAATAACAATGTTATTAATATCAATAAGAAATAACAATAACAATAAGAAATAACATTAACAATAAGAAATAACATTAACAATAAGAAATAACAATAACAATAAGAAATAACAATAACAATAATAAATAACAATAACAATAAGGAATAACAATAACAATAACAATAAGAAATACCAATAACAAAAGAAATAACAATAACAAGAAGAAATAACAATAACAATAAGAAATAACAATATCAATAAGAAATAACAATAACAATAAGAAATAACAATAACAATAAGAAAATAACAATAACAATAAGAAATAACAATAACAATAAGAAATAACTATAAGAAATAACAATAAGAAATAACATTAACAATAAGAAATAACAATAACAATAAGAATAAACATTAATAATAAGAAATAACATTAACAATAAGAATTAACAATAACAATAAGAAATAACAATAACAATAACAATAAGAAATAACAATACCAATAAGAAATAAAAATAACAATAACAATAAGAAATAACAATAACAAAAAGTAACAACAATAACAATAGGAAATAACAATAACAATTAGAAATAACAATAACAATAACAAATAACAATAACAATAAGAAATAACAATAACAATAAGAAATAACAATAACAATAAGAAATAACAATAACAATAAGAAATAACAATAACAATAAGTAATAACAATAACAATAAGAAATAACAATAACAATAAGAAATAACAGTAACAATAAGAAATAACAATAAGAATAAGAAATAACAATAACAATAAGAAATAACAATAACAATAAGGAAGAACAATAACAATAAGAAATTACAATGACAATAAGAAATAACAATAACAATAAGAAATAGCAATAACAATAAGAAATAACAATAAAAATAAGAAATAACAATAACAATAAGAAATAACAATAACAATAAGAAATAACAATAACAATAACAATAAGAAATAACAATGACAATAAGAAATAACAATAACAATAAGTAATAACAATAACAATAACAATAAGAAATAAAAATAACAAAAAGAAATAACAATAACAATAGGAAATAACAATAAGAAATAACAATAACAATAGGAAATAACAATAACAATAGGAAATAACAATAACAATAAGAAATAACAATAACAATAAGAAATAACAATAAGAAATAACAATAACAATAAGAAATAACAATAACAATAGAAAATAACAATAACAATAAGAAATAACAATAAGAATAAGAAATAACAATAATAAGAAGAAATAACAATAACAATAAAAAATAACAATAACAATAAGAAATAACAATAACAATAAGAAATAACAATAACAAAAGAAATAACAATAACAATTGGAAATAACAATAACAATAAGAAATAACAATAACAATAATAAATAACAATAACAATAAGAAATAACAGTAACAATAAGAAATAACAATAACAATAAGGAAGAACAATAACAATAAGAAATAACAATGACAATAAGAAATAACAATAACAATAAGAAATAGCAATAACAATAAGAAATAACAATAACAATAAGAAATAACAATAACAATAAGAAATAACAATAACAATAAGAAATAACAATAACAATAAGAAATACCAATAACAATAAGAAATAACAATAACAATAAGAAATAACAATAACAATAACAATAAGAAATAACAATAGCAATAAAAAGTAACAATAACAATAAAAAATACCAATAACAATAAGAAATAACAATAACAATAAAAAATAACAATAACAATAAGAAATAACAATAACAATAAGAAATAACTATAAGAAATAACAATAACAATAAGAAATAACATTAACAATAAGAAATAACAATACCAATAAGAAATAACAATAACAATAAGAAATAACAATAACAATAGGAAATAACAATAACAATAAGAAATAACAATAACAATAAGAAATAACAATAACAATAGGAAATAACAATAACAATAAGAAATACAATAACAATAAGAAATAACAATAACAATAAGAAATAACAATAACAATAAGAAATAACAATAAGAATAAGAAATAACAATAACAATAAGAAATAACAATAACAATAAGGAAGAACAATAACAATAAGAAATAACAATAACAATAAGAAATAGCAATAACAATAAGAAATAACAATAACAATAAGAAATAACAATAACAATAAGAAATAACAATAACAATAAGAAATAACAATAACAATAAGAAATAACAATAACAATAAGAAATAACAATAACAATAAAAAATAACAATAAGAAATAACAATAACAATAAAAAATAACAATAACAATAAGAAAATAACAATAACAATAAGAAATAACAATAACAATAAGAAATAACAATAACAATAAAAAATAACAATTACAATAAGAAATAACAATATCAATAAGAAATAACAATAACAATAAGAAATAACAATAACAATAACAATAAGAAATAACAATATCAATAAGAAATAACAATAACAATAAGAAATAACAATAACAATAAGAAATAACAATAACAATAACAATAAAAAAAAACAATAACAATAAGAAATAACAATATCAATAAGGAATAACAATAAAAATAAGAAATAACAATAAGAAATAACATTAACAATAAGAAATAACAATAAGAATAAGAAATAACAATAAGAGATAACAATAACAATAACGAAGAACAATAACAATAAGAAATAACAATGACAATAAGAAATAACAATAACAATAAGAAATAGCAATAACAATAAGAAATAACAATAACAATAAGAAATAACAATAACAATAAGAAATAACAATAACAATAAGAAATAACAATAACAATAATAAATAACAATAACAATAAGAAATAACAATAACAATAAGAAATAACAATAACAATAAGTAATAACAATAACCATAAGAAATAACAATAACAATAAGAAATAACAATAACAATAAGAAATAACAGTAACAATAAGAAATAACAATAAGAATAAGAAATAACAATAACAATAAGAGATAACAATAACAATAACGAAGAACAATAACAATAAGAAATAACAATAACAATAAGAAATAGCAATAACAATAAGAAATAACAATAACAATAAGAAATAACAATAACAATAAGAAATAACAATAATAATAAGAAATAACAATAACAATAACAATAAGAAATAACAATAACAATAACAATAAGAAATAACAATAACAATAAAAAATAACAATAACAATAAGAAATAACAATATCAATAAGAAATAACAATAACAATAAGAAATAACAATAACAAAAAGAAATAACAATAACAATAAGAAATAACAATAACAATAAAAAATAACAATAACAATAAGAAATAACAATATCAATAAGGGATAATAATAACAATAAGAAATAACAATAAGAAATAACATTAACAATAAGAAATAACAATAAGAATAAGAAATAACAATAACAATAAGAGATAACAATAACAATAACGAAGAACAATAACAATAAGAAATAACAATGACAATAAGAAATAACAATAACAATAAGAAATAACAATAACAATAAGAAATAACAATAACAATAAGAAAATAACAATAACAATAACAATAAGAAATAACAATAACAATAAAAAATAACAATAACAATAAGAAATAACAATATCAATAAGAAATAACAATAACAATAAGAAATAACAATAACAATAAGAAATAACAATAACAATAATAAATAACAATAACAATAAGGAATAACAATAACAATAAGGAATAACAATAACAATAACAATAAGAAATACCAATAACAATAAGAAATAACAATAACAATAAGAAATAACAATAACAATAACAATAAGAAATAACAATAACAATAAAAAATAACAATAACAATAAAAAATACCAATAACAATAAGAAATAACAATAACAATAAAAAATAACAATAACAATAAGAAATAACAATATCAATAAGAAATAACAATAACAATAAGAAATAACAATAACAATAAGAAATAACAATAACAATAAGAAATAACAATAACAATAAGAAATAACAATAACAATAAAAAATAACAATAACAATAAGAAATAACAATATCAATAAGAAATAACAATAACAATAAGAAATAACAATAACAATAATAAATAACAATAACAATAAGGAATAACAATAACAATAACAATAAGAAATACCAATAACAATAAGAAATAACAATAACAAAAAGAAATAACAATAACAATAAGAAATAACAATAACAATAAGAAATAACAATAGGAAATAACAATAACAATAAAAAATAACAATAACAATAAGAAATAACAATATCAATTAGAAATAACAATAACAATAAGAAATAACAATAACAATAACAATAACAATAAGAAATAACAATATCAATAAGAAATAACAATAACAATAAAAAATAACAATAAGAAATAACATTAACAATAAGAAATAACAATAACCATAAGAAATAACAATAACAATAAGAAATAACAATAACAATAAGAAATAACAGTAACAATAAGAATAAGAAATAACAATAACAATAAGAAATAACAATAACAATAAGGAAGGACAATAACAATAAGAAATAACAATGACAATAAGAAATAACAATAACAATAAGAAATAGCAATAACAATAAGAAATAACAATAACAATAAGAAATAACAATAACAATAAGAAATAACAATAACAATAAGAAATACCAATAACAATAACAAATGACAATAACAATAAGAAATAACAATAACAATAAGAAATAACAATAACAATAACAATAAAAAATACCAATAACAATAAGAAATAACAATAACAATAAAAAATAACAATAACAATAAGAAATAACAATATCAATAAGAAATAACAATAACAATAAGAAATAACTATAAGAAATAACATTAACAATAAGAAATAACAATAACAATAAGAAATAACATTTACAATAAGAAATAACAATAACAATAAGAAATAACAATAACAATAACAATAAGAAATAACAATAACAATAACAATAAGAAATAACAATAACAATAAAAAATAACAATAACAATAAGAAATAACAATATCAATTAGAAATAACAATAACAATAAGAAATAACAATAACAATAACAATAAGAAATAACAATATCAATAAGAAATAACAATAACAATAAGAAATAACATTAACAATAAGAAATAACAATAACCATAAGAAATAACAATAACAATAAGAAATAACAATAACAATAAGAAATAACAGTAACAATAAGAATAAGAAATAACAATAACAATAAGAAATAACAATAGCAATAAGGAAGGACAATAACAATAAGAAATAACAATGACAATAAGAAATAACAATAACAATAAGAAATAGCAATAACAATAAGAAATAACAATAACAATAAGAAATAACAATAACAATAAGAGATAACAATAACAATAACGAAGAATAATAACAATAAGAAATAACAATGACAATAAGAAATAACAATAACAATAAGAAATAGCAATAACAATAAGAAATAACAATAACAATAAAAAATAACAATAACAATAAGAAATAACAATAACAATAATAAATAACAATAACAATAAGAAATAACAATAACAATAAGAAATAACAATAACAATAAGAAATAACAATAACCATAAGAAATAACAATAACCATAAGAAATAACAATAACAATAAGAAATAACAGTAACAATAAGAATTTACAATAAGAATAAGAAATAACAATAACAATAAGAGATAACAATAACAATAACGAAGAACAGAAACAATAAGAAATAACAATGACAATAAGAAATAACAATAACAATAAGAAATAGCAATAACAATAAGAAATAACAATAACAATAAGAAATAACAATAACAATAAGAAATAACAATAATAATAAGAAATAACAATAACAATAACAATAACAAATAACAATAACAATAAGAAATAACAATAACAATAACAATAAGAAATAACAATATCAATAAGAAATAACAATAACAATAAGAAATAACAATAACAATAAGAAATAACAATAAGAAATAACAATAACAATAACAATAAAAAATAACAATAACAATAAGAAATAACAATATCAATAAGGAATAACAATAACAATAAGAAATAACTTTAACAATAAGAAATAACAATAAGAATAAGAAATAACAATAACAATAAGAGATAACAATAACAATAACGAAGAACAATAACAATAAGAAATAACAATGACAATAAGAAATAACAGACACAATAAGAAATAGCAATAACAATAAGAAATAACAATAACAATAAGAAATAACAATAACAATAAGAAATAACAATAACAATAAGAAATAACAATAACAATAACAACAAGAAATAACAATAACAATAAGAAATAACAATAACAATAACAATGAGAAATAACAATAACAATAAGAAATAACAATATCAATAAGAAATAACAATAACAATAAGAAATAACAATAACAATAAGAAATAACAATAACAATAATAAATAACAATAACAATAAGGAATAACAATAACAATAAGTAATAACAATAACAATAACAATAAGAAATACCAATAACAATAAGAAATAACAATAACAAAAAGAAATAACAATAACAATAAAAAATAACAATAACAATAAGAAATAACAATATCAATAAGAAATAACAATAACAATAAGAAATAACAATAACAATAACAATAAGAAATAACAATAAGAAATAACATTAACAATAAGAAATAACAATAACAATAAGAAATAACAATAACCATAAGAAATAACAATAACAATAAGAAATAACAATAACAATAAGAAATAACAGTAACAATAAGAAATAACAATAAGAATAAGAAATAACAATAACAATAAGAAATAACAATAACAATAAGGAAGGACAATAACAATAAGAAATAACAATGACAATAAGAAATAACAATAACAATAAGAAATGGCAATAACAATAAGAAATAACAATAACAATAAGAAATAACAATAACAATAAGAAATAACAATAACAATAAGAAATAACAATAACAATAAGAAATAACAATAACAATAAGAAATACCAATAACAATAAGAAATAACAATAACAATAAGAAATAACAATAACAATAACAATAAGAAATAACAATAACAATAAAAAATAACAATAACAATAAAAAATACCAATAACAATAAGAAATAACAATAACAATAAAAAATAACAATAACAATAAGAAATAACAATATCAATAAGAAATAACAATAACAATAAGAAATAACAATAACAATAAGAAATAACAATAACAATAAGAAATAACAATAACAATAAGAAATAACAATAACAATAACAATAAGAAATAACAATAACAATAAAAAATAACAATAAAAAATAACAATAACAATAAGAAATAACAATATCAATAAGAAATAACAATAACAATAAGAAATAACAATAACAATAAGAAATAACAATAACAATAATAAATAACAATAAAAATAAGGAATAACAATAAGAAATACCAATAACAATAAGAAATAACAATAACAAAAAGAAATAACAATAACAATAAGAAATAACAATAACAATAAGAAATAACAATAGGAAATAACAATAACAATAAGAAATAACAATAACAATAAAAAATAACAATAACAATAAGAAATAACAATATCAATTAGAAATAACAATAACAATAAGAAATAACAATAACAATAAGAAATAACAGTAACAATAAGAATAAGAAATAACAATAACAATAAGAAATAACAATAACAATAAGGAAGGACAATAACAATAAGAAATAACAATGACAATAAGAAATAACAATAACAATAAGAAATAGCAATAACAATAAGAAATAACAATAACAATAAGAAATAAAAATAACAATAAGAAATAACAATAACAATAAGAAATACCAATAACAATAAGAAATGACAATAACAATAAGAAATAACAATAACAATAAGAAATAACAATAACAATAACAATAAAAAATACCAGTAACAATAAGAAATAACAATAACAATAAAAAATAACAATAACAATAAGAAATAACAATATCAATAAGAAATAACAATAACAATAAGAAATAACAATAACAATAAGAAATAACTATAAGAAATAACAATAACAATAAGAAATAACTATAAGAAATAACATTTACAATAAGAAATAACAATAACAATAACAATAAGAAATAACAATAACAATAAAAAATAACAATAACAATAAGAAATAACAATATCAATTAGAAATAACAATAACAATAAGAAATAACAATAACAATAACAATAAGAAATAACAATATCAATAAGAAATAACAATAACAATAAGAAATAACAATAAGAAATAACATTAACAATAAGAAATAACAATAACCATAAGAAATAACAATAACAATAAGAAATAACAATAACAATAAGAAATAACAGTAACAATAAGAATAAGAAATAACAATAACAATAAGAAATAACAATAACAATAAGAGATAACAATAACAATAACGAAGAATAATAACAATAAGAAATAACAATGACAATAAGAAATAACAATAACAATAAGAAATAGTAATAACAATAAGAAATAACAATAACAATAAGAAATAACAATAACAATAAGAAATAACAATAACAATAATAAATAACAATAACAATAAGAAATAACAATAACAATAACAATAAGAAATAACAATAACAATAAGAAATAACAATATCAATAAGAAATAACAATAACAATAAGAAATAACAATAACAATAAGAAATAACAATAACAATAAGAAATAACAATAACAATAACAATAAAAAATAACAATAACAATAAGAAATAACAATATCAATAAAGAATAACAATAACAATAAGAAATAACAATAACAATAAGAAATAACAATAAGAAATAACATTAACAATAAGAAATAACAATAAGAATAAGAAATAACAATAACAATAAGAGATAACAATAACAATAACGAAGAACAATAACAATAAGAAATAACAATGACAATAAGAAATAACAGTAACAATAAGAAATAGCAATAACAATAAGAAATAACAATAACAATAAGAAATAACAATAACAATAAGAAATAACAATAACAATAAGAAATAACAATAACAATAACAACAAGAAATAACAATAACAATAAGAAATAACAATAACAATAACAATAAGAAATAACAATAACAATAAAAAATAACAATAACAATAAGAAATAACAATATCAATAAGAAATAACAATAACAATAAGAAATAACAATAACAATAAGAAATAACAATAACAATAATAAATAACAATAACAATAAGGAATAACAATAACAATAAGGAATAACAATAACAATAACAATAAGAAATAACAATAACAAAAAGAAATAACAATAACAATAAGAAATAACAATAACAATAAAAAATAACAATAACAATAAGAAATAACAATATCAATAAGAAATAACAATAACAATAAGAAATAACAATAACAATAACAATAAGAAATAACAATAAGAAATAACATTAACAATAAGAAATAACAATAACAATAAGAAATAACAATAACCATAAGAAATAACAATAACAATAAGAAATAACAATAACAATAAGAAATAACAGTAACAATAAGAAATAACAATAAGAATAAGAAATAACAATAACAATAAGAAATAACAATAACAATAAGGAAGGACAATAACAATAAGAAATAACAATGACAATAAGAAATAACAACAACAATAAGAAATAGCAATAACAATAAGAAATAACAATAACAATAAGAAATAACAATAACAATAAGAAATAACAATAACAATAAGAAATAACAATAACAATAAGAAATACCAATAACAATAAGAAATAACAATAACAATAAGAAATAACAATAACAATAACAATAAGAAATAACAATAACAATAAAAAATAACAATAACAATAACAATAAGAAATAACAATAACAATAAAAAATAACAATAACAATAAGAAATAACAATATCAATAAGAAATAACAATAACAATAAGAAATAACAATAACAATAAGAAATAACAATAACAATAAGAAATAACAATAACAATAACAATAAGAAATAACAATAACAATAAAAAATAACAATAAAAAATAACAATAACAATAAGAAATAACAATATCAATAAGAAATAACAATAACAATAAGAAATAACAATAACAATAAGAAATAACAATAACAATAATAAATAAGAATAAAAATAAGGAATAACAATAAGAAATACCAATAACAATAAGAAATAACAATAACAAAAAGAAATAACAATAACAATAAGAAATAACAATAACAATAAGAAATAACAATAGGAAATAACAATAACAATAAGAAATAACAATAACAATAAAAAATAACAATAACAATAAGAAATAACAATATCAATTAGAAATAACAATAACAATAAGAAATAACAATAACAATAACAATAAGAAATAACAATATCAATAAGAAATAACAATAACAATAAGAAATAACAATAACAATAAGAAATAACAATAAAAAATAACATTAACAATAAGAAATAACAATAACCATAAGAAATAACAATAACAATAAGAAATAACAATAACAATAAGAAATAACAGTAACAATAAGAATAAGAAATAACAATAACAATAAGAAATAACAATAACAATAAGAAATAACAATAACAATAAGAAATACCAATAACAATAAGAAATAACAATAACAATAAGAAATAACAATAACAATAAGAAATAACAATAACAATAAAAAATAACAATAACAATAAAAAAATACCAATAACAATAAGAAATAACAATAACAATAAAAAATAACAATAACAATAAGAAATAACAATATCAATAAGAAATAACAATAACAATAAGAAATAACAATAACAATAAGAAATAACAATAAGAAATAACATTAACAATAAGAAATAACAATAAGTATAAGAAATAACATTTACAATAAGAAATAACAATAACAATAAGAAATAACAATAACAATAACAATAACAATAAGAAATAACAATAACAATAGGAAATAACAATAACAATAAGAAATAACAATAACAATAGGAAATAACAATAACAATAAGAAATAACAATAACAATAAGAAATAACAATAACAATAAGAAATAACAATAACAATAAGAAATAACAATAATAATAAGAAATAACCATAACAATAGGAAATAACAATAACAATAACAATAAAAAATAACAATAACAATAAGAAATAACAATATCAAAAAGAAATAACAATAACAATAAGAAATAACATTAACAATAAGAAATAACATTAACAATAAGAAATAACAATAACAATAAGAAATAACAATAACAATAAGGAATAACAATAACAATAACAATAAGAAATACCAATAACAAAAAGAAATAACAATAACAATAGGAAATAACAATAAGAAATAACAATAACAATAAGAAATAACAATATCAATAAAAAATAACAATAACAATAAGAAATAACAATAACAATAAGAAATAACAATAACAATAAGAAATAACAATAACAATAAGGAATAACTATAAGAAATAACAATAAGAAATAACATTAACAATAAGAAATAACAATAAGAAATAACATTAACAATAAGAAATAACATTAACAATAAGAATTAACAATAACAATAAGAAATAACAATAACAATAAGAAATAACAATAACAATAACAATAAGAAATAACAATAACAAAAAGTAATAACAATAACAATAGGAAATAACAATAACAATAAGAAATAACAATAACAATAAGAAATAACAATAACAATAAGAAATAACAATAACAATAAGAAATAACAATAACAATAAGAAATAACAGTAACAATAAGAAATAACAATAAGAATAAGAAATGACAATAACAATAAGAAATAACAATAACAATAAGGAAGAACAATAACAATAAGAAATTACAATGACAATAAGAAATAACAATAACAATAAGAAATAACAATAACAATAAGAAATAACAATAACAATAAGAAATAATAATAACAATAAGAAATAACAATAACAATAACAATAAGAAATAACAATAACAATAAAAAATAACAATAAGAAATAACAATAACAATAAGACATAACAATATCAATAAGAAATAACAATAAGAAACAACAATGACAATAAGAAATAACAATAACAATAAGAAAAAACAATAACAATAGGAAATAACAATAACAATAAGAAATAACAATAACAATAAGAAATAACAATAACAATAAGAAATAACAATAACAATAAGAAATAACAATAAGAAATAACAATAACAATAAGAAATAACAATAACAATAGGAAATAACAATAACAATAAGAAATAACAATAAGAATAAGAAATAACAATAATAATAAGAAATAACAATAACATTAAAAAATAACAATAACAATAAAAAATAACAATAACAATAAGAAATAACAATAACAATAAGAAATAACAATAACAAAAAGAAATAACAATAATAATTGGAAATAACAATAACAATAACAATAAAAAATAACAATAAGAAATAACAATAACAATAAGAAATAACAATAGGAAATAACAATAACAATAAAAAATAACAATAACAATAAGAAATAACAATATCAATAAGAAATAACAATAAGAAATAACATTAACAATAAGAAATATCAATAACAATAAGAAATAACAATAACTATAAGAAATAACAATAACAATAAGAAATAACAATATCAATAAGAAATAACAATAACAATAAGAAATAACAATAACAATAGGAAATAACAATAACAATAAGAAATAACAATAAGAATAAGAAATAACAATAATAATAAGAAATAACAATAACAATAAAAAATAACAATAACAATAAAAAATAACAATAACAATAAGAAATAACAATAACAATAAGAAATAACAATAACAAAAAGAAATAACAATAACAATTGGAAATAACAATAACAATAAGAAATAACAATAACAATAAGAAATAACAATAACAATAAGAAATAACAATAACAATAAGAAAAAACAATAAGAAATAACAATATCAATAAAAAATAACAATAACAAAAATAAATAATAATAACAATAAGAAAAAACAATAAGAAATAACAATAAGAAATAACATTGACAATAAGAAATAACAATAACAATAAGAAATAACAATAACAATAATAAATAACAATAACAATAAGGAATAACAATAACAATAAGAAATAACAATAACAATAAGAAGTAACAATGACAATAAGAAATAACAATAACAATAACAATAAGAATTAACAATAACAATAAGAAATAACAATAACAATAATAAATAAAAATAACAATAAGGAATAACAATAACAATAACAATAAGAAATACCAATAACAAAAAGAAATAACAATACCAATAGGAAATAACAATAACAATAAGAAATAACAATAACAATAAGAAATACCAATAACAATAAGAAATAACAATAACAACAAGAAATAACAATAACAATAACAATAAGAAGTAACAATAACAATTACCAATAACAATAAGAAATAACAATAACAATAAAAAATAACAATAACAATAAGAAATAACAATATCAATAAGAAATAACAATAACAATAAGAAATAACAATAACCATAAGAAATAACAATAACCATAAGAAATAACAATAACAATAAGAAATAACAGTAACAATAAGAATTAACAATAAGAATAAGAAATAACAATAACAATAAGGGATAACAATAACAATAACGAAGAACAGAAACAATAAGAAATAACAATGACAATAAGAAATAACAATAAGAAATAGCAATAACAATAAGAAATAACAATAACAATAAGAAATAACAATAACAATAAGAAATAACAATAATAATAAGAAATAACAATAACAATAACAATAACAAATAACAATAACAATAAGAAATAACAATAACAATAACAATAAGAAATAACAATATCAATAAGAAATAACAATAACAATAAGAAATAACAATAAGAAATAACAATAACAATAACAATAAAAAATAACAATAACAATAAGAAATAACAATATCAATAAGGAATAACAATAACAATAAGAAATAACAATAACAATAAGAAATAACAATAAGAAATAACATTAACAATAAGAAATAACAATAAGAATAAGAAATAACAATAACAATAAGAGATAACAATAACAATAACGAAGAACAATAACAATAAGAAATAACAATGACAATAAGAAATAACAGTAACAATAAGAAATAGCAATAACAATAAGAAATAACAATAACAATAAGAAATAACAATAACAATAAGAAATAACAATAACAATAAGAAATAACAATAACAATAACAACAAGAAATAACAATAACAATAAGAAATAACAATAACAATAACAATAAGAAATAACAATAACAATAAAAAATAACAATAACAATAAGAAATAACAATATCAATAAGAAATAACAATAACAATAAGAAATAACAATAACAATAAGAAATAACAATAACAATAATAAATAACAATAACAATAAGGAATAACAATAACAATAAGGAATAACAATAACAATAACAATAAGAAATAACAATAACAAAAAGAAATAACAATAACAATAAGAAATAACAATAACAATAAAAAATAACAATAACAATAAGAAATAACAATATCAATAAGAAATAACAATAACAATAAGAAATAACAATAACAATAACAATAAGAAATAACAATAAGAAATAACATTAACAATAAGAAATAACAATAACAATAAGAAATAACAATAACCATAAGAAATAACAATAACAATAAGAAATAACAATAACAATAAGAAATAACAGTAACAATAAGAAATAACAATAAGAATAAGAAATAACAATAACAATAAGAAATAACAATAACAATAAGGAAGGACAATAACAATAAGAAATAACAATGACAATAAGAAATAACAACAACAATAAGAAATAGCAATAACAATAAGAAATAACAATAACATTAAGAAATAACAATAACAATAAGAAATAACAATAACAATAAGAAATAACAATAACAATAAGAAATACCAATAACAATAAGAAATAACAATAACAATAAGAAATAACAATAACAATAACAATAAGAAATAACAATAACAATAAAAAATAACAATAACAATAACAATAAGAAATAACAATAACAATAAAAAATAACAATAACAATAAGAAATAACAATATCAATAAGAAATAACAATAACAATAAGAAATAACAATAACAATAAGAAATAACAATAACAATAAGAAATAACAATAACAATAAGAAATAACAATAACAATAACAATAAGAAATAACAATAACAATAAAAAATAACAATAAAAAATAACAATAACAATAAGAAATAACAATATCAATAAGAAATAACAATAACAATAAGAAATAACAATAACAATAAGAAATAACAATAACAATAATAAATAAGAATAAAAATAAGGAATAACAATAAGAAATACCAATAACAATAAGAAATAACAATAACAAAAAGAAATAACAATAACAATAAGAAATAACAATAACAATAAGAAATAACAATAGGAAATAACAATAACAATAAGAAATAACAATAACAATAAAAAATAACAATAACAATAAGAAATAACAATATCAATTAGAAATAACAATAACAATAAGAAATAACAATAACAATAACAATAAGAAATAACAATATCAATAAGAAATAACAATAACAATAAGAAATAACAATAACAATAAGAAATAACAATAAAAAATAACATTAACAATAAGAAATAACAATAACCATAAGAAATAACAATAACAATAAGAAATAACAATAACAATAAGAAATAACAGTAACAATAAGAATAAGAAATAACAATAACAATAAGAAATAACAATAACAATAAGAAATAACAATAACAATAAGAAATACCAATAACAATAAGAAATAACAATAACAATAAGAAATAACAATAACAATAAGAAATAACAATAACAATAAAAAATAACAATAACAATAAAAACATACCAATAACAATAAGAAATAACAATAACAATAAAAAATAACAATAACAATAAGAAATAACAATATCAATAAGAAATAACAATAACAATAAGAAATAACAATAACAATAAGAAATAACAATAAGAAATAACATTAACAATAAGAAATAACAATAAGTATAAGAAATAACATTTACAATAAGAAATAACAATAACAATAAGAAATAACAATAACAATAACAATAACAATAAGAAATAACAATAACAATAGGAAATAACAATAACAATAAGAAATAACAATAACAATAGGAAATAACAATAACAATAAGAAATAACAATAACAATAAGAAATAACAATAACAATAAGAAATAACAATAACAATAAGAAATAACAATAATAATAAGAAATAACAATAACAATAGGAAATAACAATAACAATAACAATAAAAAATAACAATAACAATAAGAAATAACAATATCAAAAAGAAATAACAATAACAATAAGAAATAACATTAACAATAAGAAATAACATTAACAATAAGAAATAACAATAACAATAAGAAATAACAATAACAATAAGGAATAACAATAACAATAACAATAAGAAATACCAATAACAAAAAGAAATAACAATAACAATAGGAAATAACAATAAGAAATAACAATAACAATAAGAAATAACAATATCAATAAAAAATAACAATAACAATAAGAAATAACAATAACAATAAGAAATAACAATAACAATAAGAAATAACAATAACAATAAGGAATAACTATAAGAAATAACAATAAGAAATAACATTAACAATAAGAAATAACAATAACAATAAGAAATAACATTAACAATAAGAAATAACATTAACAATAAGAATTAACAATAACAATAAGAAATAACAATAACAATAAGAAATAACAATAACAATAACAATAAGAAATAACAATAACAAAAAGTAATAACAATAACAATAGGAAATAACAATAACAATAAGAAATAACAATAACAATAAGAAATAACAATAACAATAAGAAATAACAATAACAATAAGAAATAACAATAACAATAAGAAATAACAGTAACAATAAGAAATAACAATAAGAATAAGAAATGACAATAACAATAAGAAATAACAATAACAATAAGGAAGAACAATAACAATAAGAAATTACAATGACAATAAGAAATAACAATAACAATAAGAAATAACAATAACAATAAGAAATAACAATAACAATAAGAAATAATAATAACAATAAGAAATAACAATAACAATAACAATAAGAAATAACAATAACAATAAAAAATAACAATAAGAAATAACAATAACAATAAGACATAACAATATCAATAAGAAATAACAATAAGAAACAACAATGACAATAAGAAATAACAATAACAATAAGTAATAACAATAACAATAACAATAAGAAATAAAAATAAAAAAAGAAATAACAATAACAATAGGAAATAACAATAAGAAATAACAATAACAATAAGAAAAAACAATAACAATAGGAAATAACAATAACAATAAGAAATAACAATAACAATAAGAAATAACAATAACAATAAGAAATAACAATAACAATAAGAAATAACAATAAGAAATAACAATAACAATAAGAAATAACAATAACAATAGGAAATAACAATAACAATAAGAAATAACAATAAGAATAAGAAATAACAATAATAATAAGAAATAACAATAACATTAAAAAATAACAATAACAATAAAAAATAACAATAACAATAAGAAATAACAATAACAATAAGAAATAACAATAACAAAAAGAAATAACAATAATAATTGGAAATAACAATAACAATAACAATAAAAAATAACAATAAGAAATAACAATAACAATAAGAAATAACAATAGGAAATAACAATAACAATAAAAAATAACAATAACAATAAGAAATAACAATATCAATAAGAAATAACAATAACAATAAGAAATAACATTAACAATAAGAAATATCAATAACAATAAGAAATAACAATAAGAATAAGAAATAACAATAATAATAAGAAATAACAATAACAATAAAAAATAACAATAACAATAAAAAATAACAATAACAATAAGAAATAACAATAACAATAAGAAATAACAATAACAAAAAGAAATAACAATAACAATTGGAAATAACAATAACAATAAGAAATAACAATAACAATAAGAAATAACAATAACAATAAGAAATAACAATAACAATAAGAAAAAACAATAAGAAATAACAATATCAATAAAAAGTAACAATAACAAAAATAAATAATAATAACAATAAGAAAAAACAATAAGAAATAACAATAAGAAATAACATTGACAATAAGAAATAACAATAACAATAAGAAATAACAATAACAATAATAAATAACAATAACAATAAGGAATAACAATAACAATAAGAAATAACAATAACAATAAGAAGTAACAATGACAATAAGAAATAACAATAACAATAACAATAAGAATTAACAATAACAATAAGAAATAACAATAACAATAATAAATAAAAATAACAATAAGGAATAACAATAACAATAACAATAAGAAATACCAATAACAAAAAGAAATAACAATACCAATAGGAAATAACAATAACAATAAGAAATAACAATAACAATAAGAAATACCAATAACAATAAGAAATAACAATAACAACAAGAAATAACAATAACAATAACAATAAGAAGTAACAATAACAATTACCAATAACAATAAGAAATAACAATAACAATAAAAAATAACAATAACAATAAGAAATAACAATATCAATAAGAAATAACAATAACAATAAGAAATAACAATAACAATAAGAAATAACAATAACAATAAGAAATAACATTAACAATAAGAAATAACAATAAGAAATAACATTAACAATAAGAAATAACATTTACAATAAGAAATAACAATAACAATAACAGTAACAATAACAATAAAAAATAACAATAACAATAACAATAGGAAATAACAATAACAATAAGAAATAACAATAACAATAAGAAATAACATTAACAATAAGAAATAACATTAACAATTAGAATTAACAATAACAATAAGAAATAACAATAACAATAACAATAAGAAATAACAATAACAATAACAATAAGAAATAACAATAACAATAATAAATAACAATAACAATAAGAAATAACAATAACAATAACAAATAACAATAAAAAATAAGAAATAACAATAACAATAAGAAATAACAATAACAATAAGAAATAACAATAACAATAAGAAGTAACAATAACAATAAGAAATAACAATAACAATAAGAAATAACAATAACAATAAGAAATATCAGTAACAATAAGAAATAACAATAAGAATAAGAAATAACAATAAGAATAAGAAATAACAATAACAATAAGAAATAACAATATCAATAAGAAATAACAATAACAATAACAAATAACAATAACAATAACAATAAGAAATAACAATAACAATAAGAAATAACAATAAGAAATAACATTAACAATAAGAAATATCAATAACAATAAGAAATAACAATAACTATAAGAAATAACAATAACAATAAGAAATAACAATATCAATAAGAAATAACAATAACAATAAGAAATAACAATAACAATAGGAAATAACAATAACAATAAGAAATAACAATAAGAATAAGAAATAACAATAATAATAAGAAATAACAATAACAATAAAAAATAACAATAACAATAAAAAATAACAATAACAATAAGAAATAACAATAACAATAAGAAATAACAATAACAAAAAGAAATAACAATAACAATTGGAAATAACAATAACAATAAGAAATAACAATAACAATAAGAAATAACAATAACAATAAGAAATAACAATAACAATAAGAAAAAACAATAAGAAATAACAATATCAATAAAAAATAACAATAACAAAAATAAATAATAATAACAATAAGAAAAAACAATAAGAAATAACAATAAGAAATAACATTGACAATAAGAAATAACAATAACAATAAGAAATAACAATAACAATAATAAATAACAATAACAATAAGGAATAACAATAACAATAAGAAATAACAATAACAATAAGAAGTAACAATGACAATAAGAAATAACAATAACAATAACAATAAGAATTAACAATAACAATAAGAAATAACAATAACAATAATAAATAAAAATAACAATAAGGAATAACAATAACAATAACAATAAGAAATACCAATAACAAAAAGAAATAACAATACCAATAGGAAATAACAATAACAATAAGAAATAACAATAACAATAAGAAATACCAATAACAATAAGAAATAACAATAACAACAAGAAATAACAATAACAATAACAATAAGAAGTAACAATAACAATTACCAATAACAATAAGAAATAACAATAACAATAAAAAATAACAATAACAATAAGAAATAACAATATCAATAAGAAATAACAATAACAATAAGAAATAACAATAACAATAAGAAATAACAATAACAATAAGAAATAACATTAACAATAAGAAATAACAATAAGAAATAACATTAACAATAAGAAATAACATTTACAATAAGAAATAACAATAACAATAACAGTAACAATAACAATAAAAAATAACAATAACAATAACAATAGGAAATAACAATAACAATAAGAAATAACAATAACAATAAGAAATAACATTAACAATAAGAAATAACATTAACAATAAGAATTAACAATAACAATAAGAAATAACAATAACAATAACAATAAGAAATAACAATAACAATAACAATAAGAAATAACAATAACAAAAAGTAATAACAATAACAATAGGAAATAACAATAACAATAATAAATAACAATAACAATAAGAAATAACAATAACAATAACAAATAACAATAAAAAATAAGAAATAACAATAATAATAAGAAATAACAATAACAATAAGAAATAACAATAACAATAAGAAGTAACAATAACAATAAGAAATAACAATAACAATAAGAAATAACAATAACAATAAGAAATATCAGTAACAATAAGAAATAACAATAAGAATAAGAAATAACAATAAGAATAAGAAATAACAATAACAATAAGAAATAACAATATCAATAAGAAATAACAATAACAATAACAAATAACAATAACAATAACAATAAGAAATAACAATAACAATAAGAAATAACAATAAGAAATAACATTAACAATAAGAAATATCAATAACAATAAGAAATAACAATAACCATAAGAAATAACAATAACAATAAGAAATAACAATAACAATAAGAAATAACAGTAACAATAAGAAATAACATTAAGAATAAGAAATAACAATAACAATAAGAAATAACAATAACAATAAGGAAAGACAATAACAATAAGAAATAAAAATGACAATAAGTAATAACAATAACAATAAGAAATAGCAATAACAATAAGAAATAACAATAACAATAAGAAATAACAATAACAATAAGAAATACCAATAACAATAAGAAATAACAATAACAATAAGAAATAACAATAACAATAACAATAAGAAGTAACAATAACAATAAAAAATAACAAAAACAATAAAAAATACCAATAACAATAAAAAATAACAATAACAATAAGAAATAACAATATCAATAAGAAATAACAATAACAATAAGAAATAACAATAACAATAAGAAATAACTATAAGAAATAACATTAACAATAAGAAATAACATTTACAATAAGAAATAACAATAACAATAACAATAACAATAAAAAATAACAATAACAATAACAATAAGAAATAACAATAACAATAGGAAATAACAATAACAATAAGAAATAACAATAACAATAGGAAATAACAATAACAATAAGAAATAACAATAACAATAAGAAATAACAATAACAATAAGAAATAACAATAACAATAAGAAATAACAATAAGAAATAACAATAACAATAGGAAATAACAATAACAATAATAAATAACAATAACAATAAGAAATAACAATAACAATAAAAAATACCAATAACAATAAGAAATAACAATAACAATAACAATAAAAAATAACAATAACAATAAGAAATAACAATATCAATAAGAAATAACAATAACAATAAGAAATAACAATAACAATAAGAAATAACATTAACAATAAGAAATAACATTAACAATAAGAAATAACAATAACAATAAGAAATAACAATAACAATAATAAATAACAATAACAATAACAATAAAAAATACCAATAACAAAAAGAAATAACAATAACAATAGGAACTAACAATTAAAAATAACAATAACAATAAGAAATAACAATATCAATAAGAAATAACAATAACAATAAGAAATACCAATAACAATAGGAAATAACAATAACAATAAGAAATAACTATAGGAAATAACATTAACAATAAGAAATAACATTAACAATAAGAAATAACATTAACAATAAGAATTAACAATAACAATAAGAAATAACAATAACAATAACAATAAGAAATAACAATACCAATAAGAAATAACAATAACAATAACAATAAGAAATAACAATAACAAAAAGTAATAACAATAACAATAGGAAATAACAATAACAAAAATAAATAACAATAACAATAAGAAATAACAATAACAATAAAAAATAAGAAATAACAATAACAATAAGAAATAACAATAACAATAAGAAATAACAATAACAATAAGAAATAACAATAACAATAAGAAATAACAATAACAATAAGAAATAACAATAACAATAAGAAAAAAGAATAAGAAATAACAATATCAATAAAAAATAACAATAACAAAAATAAATAACAATAAGAATAAGAAATAACAATAACAATAACAAATAACAATAAAAAATAAGAAATAAAAATAACAATAAGAAATAACAATAACAATATGAAATAACAATAACAATAAGAAATAACAATAACAATAAGAAATAACAATAACAATAAGAAATAACAATAACAATAAGAAATAACAATAACAATAAGAAATAACAATAACAATAAGAAATAACAATAATAATAAGAAATAACAATAACAATAAGAAATAACAGTAACAATAAGAAATAACAATAAGAATAAGAAATAACAATAAGAATAAGAAATAACAATAACAATAAGAAATAACAATATCAATAAGAAATAACATTAACAATAAGAAATATCAATAACAATAAGAAATAACAATAACCATAAGAAATAACAATAACAATAAGAAATACCAATAACAATAAGAAATAACAGTAACAATAAGAAATAACATTAAGAATAAGAAATAACAATAACAATAAGAAATAACAATAACAATAAGGAAAGACAATAACAATAAGAAATAAAAATGACAATAAGTAATAACAATAACAATAAGAAATAGCAATAACAATAAGAAATAACAATAACAATAAGAAATAGAAATAACAATAAGAAATAACAATAACAATAAGAAATACCAATAACAATAAGAAATAACAATAACAATAAGAAATAACAATAACAATAACAATAAGAAGTAACAATAACAATAAAAAATAACAAAAACAATAAAAAATACCAATAACAATAAGAAATAACAATAACAATAAAAAATAACAATAACAATAAGAAATAACAATATCAATAATAAATAACAATAACAATAAGAAATAACAATAACAATAAGAAATAACTATAAGAAATAACATTAACAATAAGAAATAACATTTACAATAAGAAATAACAATAACAATAACAATAACAATAAAAAATAACAATAACAATAAGAAATAACAATAACAATAAGAAATAACAATAACAATAAGAAATAACAATAACTATAGGAAATAACAATAACAATAATAAATAACAATAACAATAAGAAATAACAATAACAATAACAATAACAATAAAAAATACCAATAACAAAAAGAAATAACAATAACAATAGGAACTAACAATAAGAAATAACAATAACAATAAGAAATAACAATATCAATAAGAAATAACAATAACAATAAGAAATAACAATAACAATAAGAAATAACAATAACAATAAGAAATAACAATAACAATAAGAAATAACATTAACAATAAGAAATAACATTAACAATAAGAAATAACAATAACAATAAGAAATAACAATAACAATAATAAATAACAATAACAATAAGGAATAACAATAACAATAAGAAATAACAATAACAATAAGAAATAACAATAACAATAAGAAATAACAATAACAATAACAATAAGAAATAACAATAACAATAAGAAATAACAATAATAAATAAAAATAACAATAAGGAATAACAATAACAATAACAATAAGAAATACCAATAACAAAAAGAAATAACAATAACAATAGGAAATAACAATAGGAAATAACAATAACAATAAGAAATAACAATAAGAAATAACATTAACAATAAGAAATATCAATAACAATAAGAAATAACAATAACCATAAGAAATAACAATAACAATAAGAAATAACAATAACAATAAGAAATAACAGTAACAATAAGAAATAACATTAAGAATAAGAAATAACAATAACAATAAGAAATAACAATAACAATAAGGAAAGACAATAACAATAAGAAATAAAAATGACAATAAGTAATAACAATAACAATAAGAAATAGCAATAACAATAAGAAATAACAATAAGAAATAACAATAACAATAAGAAATAACAATAACAATAAGAAATACCAATAACAATAAGAAATAACAATAACAATAAGAAATAACAATAACAATAACAATAAGAAGTAACAATAACAATAAAAAATAACAAAAACAATAAAAAATACCAATAACAATAAAAAATAACAATAACAATAAGAAATAACAATATCAATAAGAAATAACAATAACAATAAGAAATAACAATAACAATAAGAAATAACTATAAGAAATAACATTAACAATAAGAAATAACATTTACAATAAGAAATAACAATAACAATAACAATAACAATAAAAAATAACAATAACAATAACAATAAGAAATAACAATAACAATAGGAAATAACAATAACAATAAGAAATAACAATAACAATAGGAAATAACAATAACAATAAGAAATAACAATAACAATAAAAAATAACAATAACAATAAGAAATAACAATAACAATAAGAAATAACAATAAGAAATAACAATAACAATAGGAAATAACAATAACAATAATAAATAACAATAACAATAAGAAATAACAATAACAATAAAAAATACCAATAACAATAAGAAATAACAATAACAATAACAATAAAAAAAACAATAAGAAATAACAATATCAATAAGAAATAACAATAACAATAAGAAATAACAATAACAATAAGAAATAACATTAACAATAAGAAATAACATTAACAATAAGAAATAACAATAACAATAAGAAATAACAATAACAATAATAAATAACAATAACAATAACAATAAAAAATACCAATAACAAAAAGAAATAACAATAACAATAGGAACTAACAATTAAAAATAACAATAACAATAAGAAATAACAATATCAATAAGAAATAATAATAACAATAAGAAATACCAATAACAATAAGAAATAACAATAACAATAAGAAATAACTATAAGAAATAACATTAACAATAAGAAATAACATTAACAATAAGAAATAACATTAACAATAAGAATTAACAATAACAATAAGAAATAACAATAACAATAACAATAAGAAATAACAATACCAATAAGAAATAACAATAACAATAACAATAAGAAATAACAATAACAAAAAGTAATAACAATAACAATAGGAAATAACAATAACAAAAATAAATAACAATAACAATAAGAAATAACAATAACAATAAAAAATAAGAAATAACAATAACAATAAGAAATAACAATAACAATAAGAAATAACAATAACAATAAGAAATAACAATAACAATAAGAAATAACAATAACAATAAGAAATAACAATAACAATAAGAAAAAAGAATAAGAAATAACAATATCAATAAAAAATAACAATAACAAAAATAAATAACAATAAGAATAAGAAATAACAATAACAATAACAAATAACAATAAAAAATAAGAAATAAAAATAACAATAAGAAATAACAATAACAATATGAAATAACAATAACAATAAGAAATAACAATAACAATAAGAAATAACAATAACAATAAGAAATAACAATAACAATAAGAAATAACAATAACAATAAGAAATAACAATAATAATAAGAAATAACAATAACAATAAGAAATAACAGTAACAATAAGAAATAACAATAAGAATAAGAAATAACAATAAGAATAAGAAATAACAATAACAATAAGAAATAACAATATCAATAAGAAATAACAATAACAATAACAAATAACAATAACAATAACAATAAGAAATAACAATATCAATAAGAAATAACAATAACAATAAGAAATAACAATAAGAAATAACATTAACAATAAGAAATATCAATAACAATAAGAAATAACAATAACCATAAGAAATAACAATAACAATAAGAAATACCAATAACAATAAGAAATAACAGTAACAATAAGAAATAACATTAAGAATAAGAAATAACAATAACAATAAGAAATAACAATAACAATAAGGAAAGACAATAACAATAAGAAATAAAAATGACAATAAGTAATAACAATAACAATAAGAAATAGCAATAACAATAAGAAATAACAATAACAATAAGAAATAGAAATAACAATAAGAAATAACAATAACAATAAGAAATACCAATAACAATAAGAAATAACAATAACAATAAGAAATAACAATAACAATAACAATAAGAAGTAACAATAACAATAAAAAATAACAAAAACAATAAAAAATACCAATAACAATAAGAAATAACAATAACAATAAAAAATAACAATAACAATAAGAAATAACAATATCAATAATAAATAACAATAACAATAAGAAATAACAATAACAATAAGAAATAACTATAAGAAATAACATTAACAATAAGAAATAACAATAACAATAACAATAACAATAAAAAATAACAATAACAATAAGAAATAACAATAACAATAAGAAATAACAATAACAATAAGAAATAACTATAACAATAAGAAATAACAATAACTATAGGAAATAACAATAACAATAATAAATAACAATAACAATAAGAAATAACAATAACAATAACAATAACAATAAAAAATACCAATAACAAAAAGAAATAACAATAACAATAGGAACTAACAATAAGAAATAACAATAACAATAAGAAATAACAATATCAATAAGAAATAACAATAACAATAAGAAATAACAATAACAATAAGAAATAACAATAACAATAAGAAATAACATTAACAATAAGAAATAACATTAACAATATGAAATAACAATAACAATAAGAAATAACAATAACAATAATAAATAACAATAACAATAAGGAATAACAATAACAATAAGAAATAACAATAACAATAAGAAATAACAATAACAATAAGAAATAACAATAACAATAACAATAAGAAATAACAATAACAATAATAAATAAAAATAACAATAAGGAATAACAATAACAATAACAATAAGAAATACCAACAACAAAAAGAAATAACAATAACAATAGGAAATAACAATAGGAAATAACAATAACAATAAGAAATAACAATATCAATAAGAAATAACAATAACAATAAGAAATAACAATAACAATAAGAAATAACAATAACAATAAGAAATAACAATAACAATAACAATAAGAAATAACAATAACAAAAAGTAATAACAATAACAATAGGAAATAACAATAACAATAATAAATAACAATAACAATAATAAATAACAATAACAAATAACAATAAAAAATAAGAAATAACAATAACAATAAGAAATAACAATAACAATAAGAAATAACAATAACAATAAGAAATAACAATAACAATAAGAAATAACAATAACAATAAGAAATAACAATAACAATAAGAAATAACAATAACAATAAGAAATAACAATAAGAAATAACAGTAACAATAAGAAATAACAATAAGAATAAGAAATAACAATAACAATAAGAAATAATAATAACAATAAGGAAGAACAATAACAATAAGAAATTACAATGACAATAAGAAATAACAATAACAATAAGAAATAGCAATAACAATAAGAAATAACAATAACAATAAGAAATAACAATAACAATAAGAAATAACAATAACAATAAGAAATAACAATAAAATATAACAATAACAATAACAATAAGAAATAACAATAACAATAAAAAATAAAAATAAGAAATAACAATAAAAATAAGAAATAACAATATCAATAAAAAATAACAATAACAATAAGAAATAACAATGACAATAAGAAATAACAATAACAATAAGAAATAAAGTTAATACTTGATGCGCTGCACTCTTGATGGAAACATATATTAATATTGGGTAAATAGTAACTCTTGTTTTGTTCCATATTGTTTTTATTTTCATTTATCTGACACGTGTTTCGGTCTTCGCAGACCATTATCAAAGTTAAACTAATTTATAATGAGGTCATTTACAAATATATATAGGAAAGCAGATAATTTACTGGGAGGGTAGTCCCGCAATTAAAATCTGGTCGGACTGGATTAGCTCCTGCTGGTTGTTCAAAATGGTAATCCCCTTGTCGATGGCTTTCTTAATCTCCAACCCTTCCAGGAGGTTAAGCTTCTTCCCTTTTCGGCAAATTTTAATCGCGGACATCTCCCCCATGTGGTGGCCGGTGTTGATACAGTGTTCTGCTAATCCAGTATTTGTTTTTCCATCTCTAATTGCCTTTTGGTGTTCTTTATATCTTATTTGAAAATTTCTTCCTGTTTGGCCGATATAAATTCCGCTACAATTTTGACAGTGAATCTTATATACCCCTGAACGTTTTTCCTTATCCCTTTTATCAATCTTGTTATTGACTATTTTTCTTCCTAAATTAGACCTGTTAATTGCAATTGTTTGAATGTTGTGAGATTTTAAATTACGTTTAATTTTTTCGCTTGTGTTTTTTATGTACGGAATTGCTGCATAAATATTTTTCTCTATTATCCCCTTCGCACTGTACAGCAATTTCGTTTTGATTATACGTTTCTTTTTCTTAATTAATTTATCAACCGTTCGTTTATTGTAGCCATTCTTATTAGCAATTTCGTGAATTATATTTAGTTCTGCATTATAATTATATGTATCCAACGGTATTGAAATTAATCGATGTACATACGAACTAAGTGCTGATAATTTTATCTGCTGAGATTGGTAGGAGTCATTTGGAATAATTGTATCAGTAGTTGTGGGTTTCCTAAATATTGCATATTGAAGTTTCTTGTTAGATACTGCTACCGTTAGATCCAAAAAATTTAATTTTCCATTTTCTTCTTTTTCCATTGTGAATTGTATGTTACTATTTATTTTATTCAATTGTGATAAGAAGGAATCTAGTTGTCGATGTGATCCTTCCCAGATGCAAAATACATCGTCGACATAACGGCACCAAAAATAGATATTATTTTTAATTGTGTTATCCATTTTAAAAATTTTATTCTCGAATGATTTCATATATATCTCTGCAAGTATGGGTGATGTAGGGGCTCCCATAGGTAATCCATCTTCCTGAGAGTAAAATTTACTGTTGAATTTGAAATAGTTTTGTGATAGGCACATATCTATGATTTTATGGATTTCTAATTGATGTGGTGAATATTGCTGTAATTCTTCTCTTATAATGCTTTTTAATTCTGTTAACGGTATGGATGTAAACAGGCTTTTCACATCAAACGATACTAGTATCACTTTTTTGGAAATGTTGATATGTTGTGTTTTATTCACGAATTCGTTTGTGTTTCTAATGGAATATTCAGATCTGCACGGAATCAGTTCGGGTAATAAATCATTAATATATGAGCATAACTTGTAGGATGGGGCTTGACAATATGACACTACTGGACGAATGGGCATGTTTTGTTTATGAATTTTTGGTAACCCATAGAGGACTGAGATAAAGGGTTCATTTCCTTTAATTTATATTTATAGTCATCCGAAAT
>CAXAKX010000448.1:0-19202 GCA_963969525.1 Ontholestes murinus | reverse complement strand
TACAGGGTGACTGACGAAAAACCTTTGGTGCTGTATCTCGCTTATTTTTGATCCGATTTGAATAAATAAAACATCAAATTAAATGATTTTTAAAAGACTTTAATATGAAATGTACTGATATTTTTTCTTGCATCCAGTTTTTGACAAAAGACGATCAACTTTTTTTTTCAAATTGCACTGTATATATATTTTGTACTGATCCGCAAGGAGATTTTTTTCTGAATCTAAATTTGTAAACGATTTTATCCATTCATCAAACCAAAGTCGAGAAATTGAGGATTAAAAAAAAATTAAAAATCAAATACCCATAGTAAACAATATACAGAGCCTATTCCAATTGTCAAAAGTGACAGTGTCAGTCATTGGTACAATACTGCAATGATTTTTAATAATTTCATAATAAAAATGTTGCAAGATTTCAAAAACTGAAAAACGATTTCTGTAGAAGCACAAAATTCTAGTATAGTGTTTGAAATATTACAACATTTTAATTATGATATAATTAAAAATCGTTGCAGTATTGTATCAATGGCTGTCACTGTCACTTTTGACATTTAAAATAGGGTCTGTATATTGTTTACAATGGATACTTGACTTTTTATTTATTTTTTTAAATCCTCAATTTCACGACTTAAGTTTGATGCATGGATAAATTTGTCTACAATTTTATATTCAGAAAAAAAATCTCCTTGCGAATCAATAAAAATATATATACAGTGCAATTTAAAAAAAAAATGTTGATCGTATTTTGTCAAAAACTGGGTGCGAGAAAAAATAACAGTTCAGATCAGTAGAGGGAGATAGCCGATTCTAGAACCTCCTCTGACCTTGACCCCAACCTTGACCCCTGTCGAGGTCAAGGTCAGAGTGAAGGTCAGAGGAGGTCCCACAATCGACTGGAGGTGAAGGTCGGAGTCAAGGTCAGAGGAGGTTCCAGAATTGAGTGTACCTCCCTTGACCTTGGCCCCAGTAAGGGGACCCTTTATTGGTGTCGGAGGCCTGGAACTGCGACCTTGATCCCAATAAAGGGCTACCTTATTAGACATTCATAGTACGGTTCCATAATTTAAGGTTATGTTAGAAGATCAGCTAGGAGCGATGCGTGATGTTACCCCTACGACGGTCCAATGGTGAATGACCTTAAATGAGTAAATAGCTTCTAATATAGACAATAAACTTGATAGGGGAGCATACATATGGACGGCATAATCTTATTTGGGTAATTTATAAAATGTAACTCATTTATATTAATATTAATTGTTAATAATTTTATATTAATAATTATTTATTAATAATAATTTATTATTAATAATAATTTATTAATAACAATTAATTATTAGTAATAATTTATTAATAACAATTTATTAATAACAATTAATTATTAATAATAATGTATTAATTAATAACAATTATTTATTAATAACAAATATTTTTTATAAACAAAATGTATTTCGCGAATGGGATAACATACGGTCACACAAAGTTTTAGAGACGGGCAAACTTGCCTCCGCATTATGTTTACCGTGTTTTTT
Organism: Ontholestes murinus; assembly: GCA_963969525.1. Lineage (NCBI taxonomy): Eukaryota > Metazoa > Arthropoda > Insecta > Coleoptera > Staphylinidae > Ontholestes > Ontholestes murinus. The sequence continues at coordinate 17,670 of CAXAKX010000448.1, read as the reverse complement.
TTTCTGATGCGAGAAAACGAGTTGGGTCATTGAACACCGGTGCGGAGTGATATTTAAGACCGGTGAGGAGTGATTTGAATATGTATTAGATTATTTGTATCTTGACATTAACACGCGGTCGGTGAAGGTCATGGTGTATTATTGTTTTTTATTTTCCGAGTCGGATTTTAGGTATAAAAGTAAGGATATTTTGAAAATATTTCGCAGTGCATCATTTAAGTTTCCATCGTCAATATCAAAAAAGCAAGTAAGTAGTACATGACTTAATATTAAAAAGTAAATAGCACTAATATATAATTATGTAATTTACATCTAGTGCAACGCTACCAGCCGTATTCGATGAGAACTTGGACTAATAAAGATGCAAATCGTAATCGGAGTAATGAAAATAAATTGCCGAGTCAACAACCGTTGGGCAGTCTTCATGGACTAGAAGGTGGAGAAGAGGAAGGGTTTTTTGAACAATTTTTACAAGAACCAGAATTGGAGTTACCAAATTTGAATATCTGTTCGTTTCATGATTTTGGCGAAGAAGAACGCGAACCACTAATTGCAAGTAATAATCAAGAATGTGCAAATGGAGATCAGTGTACTAATAATACACCAGAAAGAAAAAAAGAAAATGTTTTGAAACCTCTCCTAGCTCCAGTAACATATTTTTTGAATAAAAGTAAAACAAAGTGGATATGTGTTGGTTTGGACAGTGATTTAAATTTTGAACCTGTTATCCGATTAATGGGAAATCGAGGTCAAGGCATAACACTAGATTCAGAAACATGGAGTGATTTTAATAAAGCTAAAGATTGTCTTAACAGAACAATTAATACAAAAAATCTAGATAATTATATAAATATAAACAAATTAAGTGTGTCTTTTATTTATGTTGATAATTATCGCAAAGTCTTGAAAGCAACAGTTGGAACTGACTCTGTGTATTTATCGTATGAAAGTCTTCGTGAAGTTTGGAAATTAAGTGATGTTGTAACATTCCGATTGGAGTTATTAAAAAATTTAGATTTCGGTGACTTTTATTACCGTTGCTTGGATTTATTACCAAATTTTGAAGGTGATTTGAGAAAACGCTTAGAAACTGTATTTAATGGGAGCTGTTCTGAGCAAGTGGCGATTTTTAAGGAAATGATGACTTCTGGAATTGATAAAATAATGTACGATTTAGATTTACATCAAGCCATAAATGCATCGTATAATGGAGAAAACAAAAACCGTAACATTTTGTGAAAGTAAGAACAAAACTCACGCCCTTTATGTCTGGTTGTACGCTTATAGAGAGGCAAGGAAAAGTGATTGGATAAATTGTGCGTTGGATAGATGTAGATTTAATAGACGTATTAAAAGATTTGAAATTGAATCAAAAAATGTTTTGAGTGAAAACCATAGAAATAAAATATATTGTAATAGATTTATGAATAGTTAGTAGGTATATTAGGATAATGCGAGTTGTATTTTATTTAGTATAGAAAGGATTACGATGAAGTAGACATGTTTGTACTGCATTAATTAAGAAAATAAACTGTGTCAAATTTTAATTGCGTTTTGTTTATTGTGTGTTTGAACCCGTATAAAAAGTGATGCTTGGTCAAAACGTGGTTAGTTACAATCGTGAACCAAAGCGGAAAGGTAGTGGTTTGTTAAACAAATTAATAAATAAACTTCCCTTCGAAGTACATTTACCTGGATATAATTTTTGCGGTCCGGGAACTAAATTGCAAAAGAGGTTGGCAAAGGGCGACAGTGGTATAAACGTATTGGACGAAGCCTGTAAAGTGCACGATATTGCTTATAGTAAATCTGACAACTTAAAAGAACGACACGAGGCAGATAAAAAATTATACAAAGTTGCAAAGAGTAGAATAACAAGTAGTGGTGCAAGTTTAGGTGAGAAAGCAGCTTCACTAACAGTTGCTGGAGTAATGAAGGCAAAAACTGCTATGGGTATGGGACATGGACGGAGAAAACTAAAAACTAAAAAGATAAAAAGAAGGAGAAGAATCAGTAGAGGTGGTGCGTTATCATTTGCCAAAGCAATGAAGCTTGCAAAGAGAGCGATTAAACGTAGTCCCGACAAAAGTCTTCAGGGATCTGTAAAAATTGCGTATAATGTTTTAAAACGAAATAGAAGAGGTATTGGTAGACCTAGACGTAGGGTGATACCTATTCCTAAACAAGGAGGATTTCTACCGTTAATACCATTATTTGCGGCATTGGGCGCTTTGGGATCCTTGGGTGGCGGTGCTGCAGCTATTGCGAAGGCAGTAAATGATGCTAAGGCTGCTAATGAGCAACAAAAGGAAGAGGCAAGACATAACAGGGTAATGGAAGCTAAAGCAATTGGTTCAGGATTTTACATAAAACCGTATAAGAAGGGTTGTGGATTGTACTTGGGTTTGAATTCAAAAAACTAAGATCTGAGTTCCTTCGTAGACCATTAACTAATATTGATATTATTAAGTATGCAAAGAAACATCACATACCTTATTTCAGAGGTGTGTTTATGAGGAATGCATTACCGAAAAGAATTCGAAAGCTTGAAAGCGGCATCATCAATTTAGATAATGAGGAAGGTCAAGGAACTCATTGGGTAGCTTATAAAAAACGTGGAAAATCTGTCGAATATTTTGATAGTTATGGAGATCTTCGACCGCCTAAGGAGGTAGAAAAATATTTCTTATCAAATAATGGTAACAATGAAATATCTTACAATTACAGAAAGTATCAGAAAAATACTGACACAAATTGTGGACAGCTTAGTCTGAAATTCTTGTTGAACCATTAATAAGGAAGTGTAACAAGTTATTATATTTACTTATAGAACGAAAGCCATGGAGAAGACATCGCACGCTTATACGTTCACGTTAAGTGGTAAAAGTTCGGAATTGAGTTGTGATTTTAATCCGGCAATATATTTAAATGAAGATGAAGAATATGAGATGGCTTTAATGAATTTTGAATCATTTAATTCAATACCAAATGTGGACGAGACAAACAATTTATTTCATTTCAAGACGAGTGATAATAAATCGCACGTAATTACATTACCTATGGGAATTTACGATATAGAGGACATTAATGAGTACATAGAGAAAGAACTGTTAGATAAGTATAAAAAATATAATGCACTCGTAAGTATTCGAGGAAATAGTAATACGCAAAGAGTGAGTATAAAGACTTCGGTGCTGATTGATTTCTCAAAAAAGAATACTATTGGATCTTTACTCGGATTTAAAAGAGATATTGTTATGCCAGGGGAACATTGCGAATCTCATAATATTGTTGATATTAATAAAGTAAACGCAATTCAAATATATTGCAATGTGGTAAGTGGATCTTATAATAACGGAGAACCTGTTCACGTGTTGTACCATTTTTTCCCAAAAGTACCGGCAGGCTTCAAAATAATTGAATCTCCACAGGAACGTATATATTTACCGGTATCGGGAAAAATTATCAGTTCATTGAAAGTGCGAGTACTGGATCAGTCGAACAATTTAGTAAATTTTAGAAGTGAGGAAATAACGGTAAGCGTACATCTAAGGCGAGTGGAATAGTTGAATTCGTTTTTCACTATGAAAATATACGGAAAATTGAAAAGAAAAAAAGAGTCTTCTGTATTAACGATGGATAGATTAGGAAAGTATAAATGGATGGACAGTCGTAAGGTATCCTCCAGTGTAAGAAGAGAAGTGAAACCGTTAACACAACGAAATAGAAAATATCTTAGCAGTTTGGGATTTACTTTATTGAAGCAATAATAAATATAATGGATATATTAAATGTGACCGAGAAGATAAAAACAAATAACTCTATAGTAAGTTACGAATATCATACACATCAACCTTTTGGATCGTCAAGTTTTGATCATAATGACGAAATACGAATTAATGTTCCGGAAATAGACAATTATACTATACCTGGTGAAAGCTATTTATATGTAGAAGGGAGTGTTCGAAAAGTGGATAAAAATGAAGCTAGTAAGACTGCAAAGTTAGTAAATAATCCAGTAGCGTTCATGTTTAGTGATATTCGATATTTAATGAACGGAGTTCAGATTGACTCTGTGAGGAATCTTGGCGTCACATCGACTATGAAGGGATACTTTTCGTTTACAAAAAATGAAATAACAAAATTGGAAAATGCTGGTTGGGCAGAAAATGCAGAGACATGCGATGCATTAGATGAAAACGGCCACTTTAGTCTTAGTGTACCGTTACGAACACTATTAGGATTTGCAGAAGATTATAAAAAAGTTGTTTTGAATGTGAGGCAAGAGCTAATATTAATAAGGAATAACGACGATAATGATGTAATTCTTCAACCTGAGGCATCTAAAGGTGAGAAAGTGAAACTTATTATAGATAAAGTGATATGGAGGGTTCCTCATGTTACCGTGGGCCTTCGTGAGCAATTATCATTAACAAAGCTAACAGAGAAGAATGTTGACATCCACATACCATTCAGAAGTTGGGAAATTCATGAGTATCCTTCACTACCGGAAACAACGAAACACACCTGGGCAGTAAAAACTTCATCACAACTGGAAACACCAAGATTTATAATAATTGGATTTCAAAAGGCGCGCAAGGGAAACGTATCAAAGAGTATGTCAAAGTTTGATAATATAAAATTAAATAATTTGAATGTATACTTAAACGGAATTCGTTACCCTTATGATAATCTTAATGTTGATTATACAAAAAATCAGTATGCCATATTATACGACATGTATGCAAGGTTTCAACAATCTTACTATGTACAGGAAAGTGAACCAATGTTTTCTCCTAAGGAATATTTAGCAGTTGCACCGCTAGTAGGAATTGACTGCATGTATCAAGCGGACACTATTCATAAAAGTGCCGTAGAAATCAAAGTGGAATTTAATACGAAAGAGGCTGTACCAGCGGGTACATCAGCTTATTGCCTAATTTTACACGATAAAGCGTATTACTACACTCCTCTTACGAAAGTTGTTAAGGAGTTATTGTAAGAATACTACTGCAATTATATTTACGTAATAATCAGTTTAGTGCAGATCATCATCGAAGGCAGAGTGTCTAGTAAGTGAAGTGCAAGTGGCTTGCAATGGAAGTAAAAAAATATATTATTATTGATATACAAGGATTTCAAGTAAGAAAAAATCATTTTATACCTAAAGAAGTAGCAAGTTGTGATAGTAAAGGATGCATAAGCCACTTCATATTCAAACCTCCCTATGAATATACGTTTTTAAGTAGAAGAGATAAAAGGACTGTCGATTGGTTGACAAGAAATAATCACTGTTTAAAATGGAGTGACGGATTTGTACCATTGGAAAATTTTGAAGAAATTTTGCAAAGTTTGACTCGTAATATAGGTACTATATATGTAAAGGGTCACGAAAAAGCAATGCATATCAGCAAAGTAATTGATAAACCAGTAATTGAAGTGAGTGATAACATATCAAACATACAAAAAACTCTACCGTATTGTACATTTCATACATCAAGTGATTGTGTGTGTGCACTTACCAATGTATACAAATTAACTCCATTTATACGTAATTATTGAAATCAAATGATATGGAGGAGGAGGAGTCATCATGTAAAGGTGTAGATATATAAACCGTGAACTTGTACAATTTTGCTAGTGCATTTGTGTTGTTCATGATGACAAGTCTGGGTTATTGGATAATTCGTTCAACATATGGACAATGGATTATAAACAAAGTTTGGGAAGTTATAGAAAAGTACGAAAAGGATTTCGGTACTGCAAGTCTTACTGATGAAGATCTTGAGTTTCTGCCCCTGAACTACATACTGAAAAGGATGACCGCTCAAAACGTCGCCATGTTGTGGCATCAATTGCCATCACATTATCGAACAAATCAAGATTTAAGGGAGAAGCTCCCTTGTTTGCAGCATTATAACCAAGACAACATTCGCACTCATATCGATGGCCCTGCCCCTTCAAGAAAAGATTGTCATGGATGTATTTTTAAACATTTAGAAATTAATCAAAAAGTGTAAATTAACTAACGTTTTTTAATAAAGATATTGTAGTATATTAATAATGTTTTATTTGTATTCCTGTAACCCAATTTTAAGAAAGTGTTAATTTTTATTGTTACAATTTCTTTCAAACAATTTATTTATTAATTAAGTTAATTGAATGACCAATGAGGTCTTTTTTCCAATTGGAGCAAAAGAAAAAAAGGAAAAAAGGAGGAAAAAAGGAAAAAGGAGGAAAGGAAGGAAAGGAAGGGAAAAAAGAAAGAAAAAAGAAAGGAGGAAAAAAGGAGAGGAGAAGAATATTTCTTTTTACAGACCACTCCTCCTTACCAACGTCTCCTCCTTTTAACACGCCTTCAATGCAGAGGGGATGGGAGTGGGAAAAAAGGAGTGGGGATACAAAATTCCCCCCCCCCCCCCCCCCCAGGGTTGCGACTTTTTGACCTCAAAAATAATTTCCCCCACCAAGACACGCCCCCTACGCCCATTTCCACGCCCCTTTTTGCTATATAAATGAGGAAAACCGCATAGAAAAGCCACAGTGCAGCACGCAGCAGCAACAACAACAACAAACCGAAAAATGGGTAAGTGTTACAAACGTTGAACCTACTTTACATAACTACTATTTTATGCCGTTAAAATATTCTAACATATTCATATATTCCATTCTAAATCGTTTGAATTGTATTTTTTATTTAAAATGTCTTTAATATATTCACTACGTGATTTAGACAAATGTAAATTTCATGTTAATTAATAAGCAGACAAGAAATACGATATGCTAGACGATAGCATGGAGAAATGGTATTTGGGTTCTTTCCGCACGCCGCCGCCAGCAGAAATTCCAGCCGCCGTAAATCCTACCTTGGACGGAACGCGTAGACGGACCGTTGCCGTTACAAGCCCGGCCGGCGAAAATCTGGTACCAGACGGAGCGTGCAGACCGACCGCAACCATTTCTGCCGCTGAAGGTGAAACAGCAGCGAGTGAGTATTTTTTTATATAATATTTAATTTTTCATACATTGGAACTGAAATAAATGAAAAAGTATAATTATGTATTTTTCTTTCTTTTTTTTTTTACAGATTCCGGAATGACAGATTTTTTGAATCTTGTTACTCCTGGCGCTAGGTGGCTGACTGCAACTCATAGACGAGAATGCACATCACCCCGTAATGATGTACTGAATCAAGCCATGGTTGACGCTGACATTCTCAGTATTAGTAAAGATACAAGTGATACTGAGAATGTTGCGAGTACATCAATGCGGGGAAATGTAAGTTCCTTGGCAAGCGGGCAGCAATTTTACATGTCGTCGTCTAATTCTAATCGCAACAGATGGCGATATGGAAATTACTTGCCAAAACAAGAGTACAGGCAGCGACGTCGTGCCGAGAGGGACATGATGAGAAACAGGAGGAGAACAGTAAACGTTGACAGAAGTGACGTACAGCAAGGATCTGTACTTCGAAGACTGTTGGCGGTTCCTGAATCGATGTCGAGTATATCGATTACCCACCCCCAACAAACTGCACCGTCAACCAGTACTCGCTCCCATCCCAAAATATCATTAATGAATGTATCATCCATTCCAGAACCCGAAATCGAACCTGAAATCGAACCCGAAATCGAACCCGAAATAATTACAATCCTCTCCCAGACATCGGTAACTTCTGTGAATGTGCAAAAAGTTACCGTTCTGGAAAATATAACAGTTAAACCACCCACTAACGTAACTAACGAAATCCCTTGTAACTCACTCCCTTCCAACGAAATCCCTTCAAATGTAATTGTTCCAAGCTCGTCCCGGCCCGTGTCTCCTGTCATCAATTCCTCGTCCCGGCCCGTGTCTCCTGTCATCAATTCTTACAGTCAATCGATTGCTCGACAAGTCGGTAATAGGAGTCGCCAAGTAAGAAATTCTCTTACATTTTATCAAAAGTTGTATGATACTTTGTGTGAAAGCGAAACACGTGTAAATAACATGATTGAATCGTTAAATTTCGTTGCCGCTAATATGTCTAATTGTAATCCTGGTTTGTTGCCCGACCTAAAAGAGCAATTGAGACAAATTAGAGGCGAAAAGGAAACCGTGCAAAGGATCATAGCAACAATAAGATATTATGTAAGGGAATATAATCATTGATGACTTCTGTCAACGTTTCGTTCCCTGTTACCACGGATATTCGCTGCTGATTTGAACCTTAAATAATTTTCACTCGGCTAGAAAAAAGAAAAACCAAAGCTTTTACAATATAATACGCCTAGAAAAAAACCAAAGTTATAAAAAACAGCTAGGATAACCAAATATATGTACATCAAGTAATAAATAAATGTTTAAGAATAAACGTGTGAATATTTTCCTTCATCCTAAAATAAAACCTTATTATCATAATATGTAGGTGAAGTCTATAATTTATAAAACGCAGAATTAATTTTTACCGCTGCTTCGGGCGAACAACTTAATAATGTATTTATATATTCAAACATGTTCATTAATATGTATGCTAAAATATACAATAAGAAATTGAAAGTGTTTTTTTTTTCTTTCTTAATAATGAGCAGCTACATTCCACAATCAAAATATCTAGGTGAGGTCATAAATTGTCCAGTTTATTGTATTCCATATTTAGTTCAGTAAAAACCTTCTTGGTGAGATGACATGCATCCCGTAAGTGTAACTTCACATGAATTATCATTACCGATACAAAATTTTGATAATGCATTATTACAACATCCGAGATTTAAAAAACACAGTGACCTTTTCGGAGGTGAATGTAAGAGAGGCTTAATTATAGGACCGAGTGCATGCGGAAAAACCAACATACTTCTTACACTACTTATTGCAAGGCATGGGTTAAGATATTTAAATATTTATTTATGTTCAAATTCATTGTACCAAGAGAAATATACATTTCTACGTGAATTAATGAAAACGATTCCAGAATGTGGTTATTATGAATATTCGGATATCGCAAGCCTAGAAGTTCCGACATGCATAAATGAATATTCCATTGTAATATTTGATGATGTGCCACCCACAGGTCACAATACAATAAAAGACTATTTTTCATACGGTCGACATAAAAATATTGACTGTTTTTACTTATGCCAGAGTTACAGTGCAATTCCAAAGCAGCTGATTAGAGATAATAGCAATTTGTTAATACTTTTTCGACAAGATGCAATGCATTTGAAACATATATATGATGATCACCTTACGGGGGACATGACTTTTGAAGAATTTAAGGACATTTGTCAAACGTGTTGGGTCAATCCTCATGATGTATTGGTAATTGATTTAGACTGTGGTAAAGAGGAAGGGAGATACCGCAAGGGTTTTGACAAATTTATAATTGTATAAATTTGGGTACAACTTCCTTTACCCTTTCAGTATAAGTGTGTACTTCGATAACACAATGGACAAAAATGTCGCTAGACAACTTGCAGAAGCTCGCACTTCTCTACGTGATAAAATTAGAACCTTGAAATCAAACATAGCTGAGTCTAAACAACATCTTGAAGCTACGTTCTCACCCCTTAGTGAGCCACTCAAAGAAATAGCAAGTAAACTTGAGGCTAATCGACTAGAACCCAGTGAATTTCTAGAAGATGATGATAATGACTTCGATGTATCACAAATTAAACCAGCCTACGCACCATCTCCAAAACAGTCTTTTAACATTAAAAGGAGAAGAAAACTTTCGAAAATATACCACGAACCGAAAAAAGAATTACTCGACGATACCTTAATGACACCTACTGCAGAAAACCTTCAACGGAAAGGAGATGTTAGTTTTTTAGATGATGAGGAAGTGATACAAAGTGCCCCATTTAATTCAACTCAAATTGTAGAAAAGCATGATGATTCAAAGACGGATTTTGAACAACAAGAAGAAGAACATGCGTATAGTGATGACGATGATGAAGGAGAAGTAACACTTCCTATGTATCATGCCCAGCAAAGTTTTAGAGAACAATTGAATAGCCCAGAAGTGCAAAATATATTACAACAATTTGATGAATTACCCAGACAATTTCTCATATATTTCAAAACACATACAAAAGCTGACCGCGACGAAAAATATGGCGTACATGAAGTTGACGGAAATTTATATGTTGGAAATTCTGAAATACAATTCGAAGGACGAGACATAAAGATAAATAATCAGATATATACGGGAACAAAAGGACTGTATGAACTCTTATTTAAGAAAAAACCTTCAAAATTTACTTTAATGGATAGCCGAAACTACAGAGATATATTGCAACGAACTAATGCCGCGCGTGTACAATATAATCCAAATAAAGCGATTGCAGCCAACAGAGGGTACAAGTATGTGTCAATAGTAAAACCAATTTTAATGGGTGACAGACCCCAGGTTTGGTGGGCAAAATTATGGAAGAGTGGAGGATCTCTGGAGAAAAACACAATGAAAAGGCAATTAATTCCAGGATCCACTATCGAGTACAAACATTGGGATGACCCCAATGAACTTGTAGATAGGTTACGTTTATTAATAGCTTCACAGCATGCAGGAAATTCATCACACAACAATGAAATTGTTTCAATAATCGAAGAATTAAAAGAGGCAAAAATTATTGTATAAAAACATATTCTTTGAATATACTCGTCATTCAGTGTGCAGCCAGGATACAGTTAGTTTACTTATATGACTCTTAATAAGTTTGGTGAACATCTTACCGGTGCTACCATGTCTGTAGACAAATTTGGTAAACATCTTTACGGACACAGCATTTCAAAACATAGACATTTTCAAAAGTTGAAAGATGATGTAAAGCAGCAGTCAACGCGAAAATCAATACAAGTCATCGGATTGTGGACTACTGGCCACGAAGCAGAACCTGGGATTTATCAAATTACAAATAAAGCAGCAACCTCAACGTTTGTTAATGAGGTGTACAGTGGTAAAGTAGTGAAGGTAGTTATGTATGGAGACAACGTTTGGGTCAGAATTAATGGTGAACCCTACAGGACCGAACTAAAAAAAAATCTTGTAACATTGAAACTCAATGATAAAATTCAAATAACTAGACGATTTGTAGACAGACCAGCATCAGCATCGGCCGTTGATATAGTAATTGAATCTGATAATGTCTAAAATTAAGCAAGACGTAGTGAAGGAACTGCATGCACCGGCTAGAAGAAACTTTAAAAGGCGTCGTGTTATTCTGAAGGGACTAAAAGATTTATATCAAGCAGATTTAGTTGAAATGATTCCGTATTCAAAGGAGAACAAGGGATTTAAGTATATATTAATGGTTATAAATGCTTTCTCTAAATTTGGATGGGCAGTACCTTTAAAGACTAAGACTGGGAAGGAAGTGACGCGAGCAATGCAAACAATACTGGACAAAAAGAAACTCATACCGAAAAACATTCAAACAGATCATGGCAAAGAATTTTACAACGCAGACTTCAAAACATTTCTTAAACAGTACAATATCAATCATTACAGTACTTATTCAACATTAAAGAGTTCCATTGTGGAAAGATTTAATAGAACCATCAAGGAAAGGATGTGGAAAGCGTTTTCATTGCAAGGTACATATAAATGGTTGGACTTACTACCAATTATTATAAACAACTACAATAATAGCGTACATAGAACAATTGGAATGAAGCCGAAAGATGTTAATAATCGCAATGCAAAGCATCTTTTGAATACAGTGTATAGTTCATTAAAAATGATTGATACACTACCTCGGAAATTCAATGTAGGTGATCATGTAAGAATAAGTAAACACCGCCAAGCTTTCTCCAAAAACTATACACCTAATTGGTCAAACGAAATATTTAAAATCTCTAAAGTGCAAAATACAATGCCGCGAACCTATCTACTGCAGGATGCACAAGGTGAAAATATTATTGGAGGATTCTATGAAGTGGAACTGAAGAAAGTCGCACACCCTGATGTTTATTTGGTAGAGAAAGTAATAAGACGTAAGGGAAATAAAGTTCTCGTCAAGTGGTTAGGATTGGATAGCTCACACAATTCCTGGATATCGAAGAAAAATGTGTTGTAATTATGTTATATAACTTTATTGCCTGTGTATTCGTTTTAAGCAAATAAAACAACTTTTTTTAAAATATATACAATTTATTTACAACCTATACAATACATTAACAAATTATATATACAAAAATATGTACTTTAATATAAATACGTAATGAACAATTTATACAATCTTATTTACTACATATACAATACATAAATCAAACGTAATACATAGAAAACAAGTATAAGGTAACAATTTATACAAAACTTAAAAACATAAAATTAATTATATAACCTATCGTATTCTTCATTTAATATTTGATTTATACATTCGTCTTCTTGAATTTGTTTAATTTGTTTATGACCCCAAGCCAATGTGCCAATTTTATCTGGTAAAATGTAACGTTTATCGTCAGTAGCAGACAAAGCAATTTTATTTTTTAGTTCTGTAAAAACTACATGGTAATCAGAACGGAATGTATACATTTTCTTGAAAATTTCTCCCCCCTCTTCCACTATACGTTTATAATCACACAGAGTCAATTCTTTTTTAATAACATATTTTTTTACACCTTTTGCTTTCTTAACGCAATCTGAAAGTGTATTGATGCAGTATGCTTTAGCTCCTGTACCAAAAAACGATGTAATAATATTACCGGCAAATTCATCCTTCATTTTACCTATAACTGACTTGTTTCGAGGTATGTTATGAACATTATTTTCAGGATAATTGGAAGTATCAAAGTGCTCAATATTATTTTTGATATCATCGTAAATATTTTCAGTAAATACTTCAATTATTAATGAATCCGTGTCTGTGTACAGCAAACGAACATTATCGCCATACTCACGTTTTAAAAAATCATAATAGAATTTATAAACTACAGTTTTAGCCAACTCTAATATACTAAAACCTACGTACAATGGTTTATTGTAATGTATTTTTACAATAGACATTTCCACAGCTATTAAATTTTCACAAAATATTTTGGTAGATTTAAAATTTGGTTTCGCGATAAATACTTCCGCCCCTGGTTTTCTATAACGCGTCTCCCAATGACTCAATAAACGAATGTCAACTCTATTTTCTACATTTTCCATGGTTTTTCCAAATACAATGTTATTCATGGCTTTGTAATGATTCCTTTCAAACGCGTTACTTGACTGTCTTCGCTTTTCCGTATTAAAATCAATATATGACTGCATCCAATTGCTCTGTTCAAATTCGAGAATTCTATGGGTGCGTTTCAATATTAATCCATGATTTAAACATTGTTTTAAATTCATGTAGTGTATAATGTACTTCTCCTTATCGTACAATGTTGGCACTAATTTCTTATGTTTAGAATTTTCAGGGTTACGCAATTCAGGACAAAATGGCAAATCGTTATGTGTATCATGTAAACATTGAGGATAATCCAAGTCAACTTCCAAAACGTAACCGGTACTAGAATTATTATCAATCTGTAAAACATCAAAATTTTCTAATTCCCGAGCATTCAACCAGCGAAATTTACCTGTAGGCAGTTTTGATTGCATTGCAAAACCGTACAGGTTGGTAGCATCTAAATATGCAATATAAGATATTGGTTGCGTATCATTGAACTCACTTAAAAATTTATTATTTGCTTCGGATTTACGATGAGAACACATACTAAGCCCCCCGCGAATCCCCCTTTTAAAAAAGAAAAACATATCGACGTCTGTAAGGAGTTCCAGTTGAACCCCAGTCATTTTTAATAAAGCGTCCCACCCGAACCCTGGTGCCGTAAAGTAATGTGCCGGATCTAATGTATAATATTGTAATGAAACACTGCGATAATTTTCAAATATGTCGGCCAAAAGTAACACGTCTGAAGTTAAATAAAGTAAGGAATAATCTCCCAATGTTTCACAATTAAACACTTGCCAGACAGTCTGTGCCCTGTTATAATTATCATGTGATACATCAGAATCTGTTAATGAATCATAAAACGCTTCACGTTCTGGTAACTTCGAATAATTTATTTTATCAAAGGAATCCATAAAATCATAGGGAAATATTCCTTTCTGCCTTACTAAATTGAACTTAATGTTGTCAGGAAAATATTTTCGTACTTGTTCACATTGGTTGTCATCTAAATAACTACCAAGTTTTGCAAGGGAGCAAGATAAAAATCGAAAAGAATCTACAAACCTTAAGTTTATAAATACTCGCCTCATTCTACCTTTTATATCTTGTGAATCTGCGACGTGAACTTTTTTACTAAAGGAAATATACTTTTCTTTATTTTGTGCAATTACGTCAACATCTTCACCATTCATCGCAATGTTCTTTATAAACATATGAGAATCATAATTTGATAAATTGTGAAAAAACACCGGAATAAATTTTGGAATTTTATAGTTGACATTACATACCGAGTGAGCAGGACCTCGAAACAAGCCAGTTAAATGGTCATGATCATGAACTTTATCTTTTACATTACTAATTATTTTCTTACAAATATGACAAATATTTTTTTCAAACTCTATCTGATCAGCACTTGTCAAGGGAAGCATTTGTATCACTACTCCTAAGTGATTATTATAAATGTACTTTATATCCTCTTCTAATTGCTTTACAAACTCAATAGCAGCATCTTTCCCGATATATTTTTTAAAAATGGATAATGAATCATCGTAACTACATTTTATATAATATGCGAAAGCATATGGTTCGTGCCGAAAGCACTTCATAGTGTATGATTCATTATCCATTATATTATTTTTTACTTGATCCACTGGACATAATAATGCTTCAAAATCAGCATAGACAACAAACGGAACTTTCAGCTGCCTTTCGTAATGTTCAAATTGTAAAATATTAGACAGTACTTCTTCACCCAGACTATTTATGCGATAATTTGTGTCAGGTAAAACAGCTTTTACTTTACCGCAATCTTCTTCCCTATGCCGAGTAACTTTTTCTATAGAACTAAAGTATAATAAACATCCGTCACAAATAAATTTTTCGTGTCCATGTAACGATAACTGATTTCCTACTAAACGTGACAAATTTCGAATCCAACAGTAGTGACTATTACCACCATCATCATTCGTTATATACAATAAGTTTACTGTAACGTTCCACAATCCCGTTGAAATTTGTAATGGTACTACTTCGTAACTAACCTTATTATCCCGAATCTCTTTATTGAGACCGTACACGTTCACGCAAATATTGTTCTTATTTTCAAACTTGTTGATGTCTCTTATTTTCACAGGAAATTCCAAGTCCGAAAAGTCACACACTGTAGAGTAGTGGGGGTATGATGATGTCCGGTTAGATAATCCAGTCGGAGATCGTAAAGCAGAAGTTATTGCCCAAGCAAAACATGCCTGATCGTTGTTTTGCACATTTATTACGGCCTTCTTCGATTGTATGGACGTCGGAAGGTTTATATATGTAGACGCCCTCAATGGATTGTACTTATTTATGGTCACCTCCATATACAAAATTTCAAATAATGTCCACCCTATAGAAACAATTCATCATTACTTTCTAAATTAAATCAAATCATAAAAAATCTTTACATATTATATTCAACACGTATTTGTAGGAAATAAATAAAATTAATTCAAATTATATATACATACCTGAATCACGTTCTTGAAATTCGGACATTTTATTTAATATTTCATCTATAAACTCGTAATATTTTCCGTAAACATCACTGCCCACTGTTAACACTTTATTTTTGGTATTAAATGTCTTCATCTCCACATTTTCCTTATTGGATAAAAAGTACAATCCTCCACATTCCAAATTTACTTTAACACTACCAAATATTTCGCGTTTAGCTTCTATTAATGTCAGAACTTTTTCTCTTATTAAATGTGCAAACTCGAGCATATCAACATGATGTCCACGTTCAGACACTCTAAATGTTTCGCTTTTCTGCCCAAATGCAGATGCCAACTTTTCTACACCATCATCAACTATTATAAATCCATTATTCTTATGAGCAGCACTTTTTAGGTGGCCAGACATACATTTCTTCTTTACTGGTACGTTGCAAATTTCACATGTTACGACGTCGGACAATGATCGCTTCTTAGCATTTGAGGTACTAGGATTTTCTTGAACTACTTTTGCACTTCCTACACAAGAATTTATCTTGTGACGCCTTACATTGTCTTTCCTTGAAAAAGTCTTACCACAATCTAGGCAGGGAAACATGGTGCTATTGGGTAGTAAATAAACAAATTTTACTTAAACACTATATGATGAAGAACGATGAAGTCGAACTGAGTGCTTACAATGAACTGAGAGACGAAAAGGGGTCCACTCTTTAAATTAGCAGATTTTAACTGGTTAACCTTGAGTGACATCACTCCACTCAAGGTTAACCAATTTAATCTTCGTCAGTATCCTCCATGTCTGTATCTGACTCAGAAATACTTGACAACTCATAGTAAACCGGCCAATCATCATCAATGTCTGATAAATCCGAGTCAGACAAATTTGGAAATAAATCTTGGCCGTCAAGCTCAAACAGTGGCATGGCAAAACAGAAGTCACAGTATCTTTTTTCCTGCCTAATGAATTGTACTACGTCAGCACCACTCATTAGAACAGTTTTAGAGTACCTAGTTCTAAAAAACTTAATACGTTTTGGCTGACGGTAACCGAGCCCCCTACAATGCACGCAATACCTCTCCCCATTTTTATCCACCCAGAATTTTTTCTTCACCACTACAATATATCTCCGAGTCCAACAAATATTCATGACTGCGGCAAAACTCTCGGCAAATAGGGCGACTGCTACACACCGACTCAATCTAACACCACATCTAAATGGTAGCCGATGATGGTTTTCTCCATAAAACTTTTGAGGTCTCTCGTCACAATACACCCAGTTCACGTGTTTCCACCAATATTCCATAATGCATCCCAATGACTTAGGGATCTGACCCTTCACTACTAATTCCTGAATTTGGAATCTATTTTTCAAGATTTGGAGACATATAACTTTTAAAGTTATATACAGCAGGCTGAGAGGTTCTCTTCTACCTACTCTTCGCACCATCACTGGATTCATTTTTTTTGCAAATTGTAAATAACACAAGGATAACACACTTTACAAAACTAATTTCGAATATCTATTACAATTCAATTTATTTAATTCCAGCGTCCCCTCTCTCCTAATTTAAAAGGATAACACGTATTTTAAAGGTCGAGGTTACTTAAAGGTCAAGGTCGCTTGAAGGTCATATAAATGTCAAGGTCATTTGAATGTCAAGGTCATTTGAAGGTCAAGGTCATTTGAATGTCAAGGTCATTTGAATGTCAAGGTCGTTTGAAGGTCAAGGTCATTTGAATGTCAAGGTCGTTTGAATGTCAAGGTCGTTTGAAGGTCAAGGTCATTTGAATGTCAAGGTCATTTGAAGGTCAAGGTCATTTGAATGTCAAGGTCATTTGAATGTCAAGGTCATTTGAATGTCAAGGTCATTTGAATGTCAAGGTTTAAAGGTCAAGGTCACGTGAAGGTCAATCAAGTTCAAGGTCAGGCGCATCCTCTGACCTTGAACTAGCCGATTCTAGAACCTCCTCTGACCCTCAAGGTCAGAGGAGGTTCTAGAATCGGCTAGTTCCCCCTACTAATGTTCTTCTAAATTTCTATAAT
>CAXAKX010000446.1:0-41347 GCA_963969525.1 Ontholestes murinus | reverse complement strand
CCGGATATTGGAAAACAGGTAGCTGTTATTTTAAAACAGGTACGGGATAACAGGTAGCTGTTATTTTAAAACAGGTACCGGATATTGGAAAACAGGTAGCTGTTATTTTAAAACAGGTACCGGATATTGGAAAACAGGTAGCTGTTATTTTAAAACAGGTACCTGTTTTAAAATAACAGCTACCTGTTTTCCAATATCCGGTACCTGTTTTAAAATAACAGCTACCTGTTTTCCAATATCCGGTACCTGTTTAATGCTGGATGAGAGCCATGGGTGTAATTACCTATGCTTCTAATTTTGTTTTTAGGACTATGTGCTAAGAATGAATGTGATTGAATTAAAAAGAATATTTGTAACAGGATGCGGTTAGGTGATAAATGATGCGAACACATAAAATTGTTTTAGTCTTTAAATGTTTGAAATAATTTTAATCGTTATTGAGGGTTACCTTGAATGAATTATTAGGCTAATTTAGAAACGTTAATTTTATTTGTAGCAGTATGTGGTTAAGATACATAAATGCGTGAATGACCTTGTGCCTCGATTTACACGTAGTTCCCATTTAAAAGTGTACAAATCTGCTGAAAAACGCGGATTGCAACAAGTTCTCATATGATTACATGTAAATGAATGCACAATCTTACTCGCGAAATGGTGTTTCGGAAATGGATTGAATTATCTCAACGCCGATTGGCTGATCAAAATTTAGAAACGGTATAAAAGCAGACCATCTCCAAGATGTTGTCAGTCGTCTCAGATCCTCAAGGAAAGAACGTGCTAATCTTTTTGTCACAAATTAAAAAAAATTTTAATTTCATCACCAAAATAAAAATTTCAGGTAAGTTTCATAGGATGAACACATACCATCCGCAGAGACCATTCTTTTAAAAATGACAATGACCACAAGCAGTTCTTCAGTTGGTATCACCATCAATGACCATAAGCTTTTTAAATAAATAGTATTTCGCGATCGCGTTGAGTATCGGGCAGGATGTGAGTCATCGCGCTAAGAGATCCTACTTCGAGCGTTATCTCGGAATCTAGAAAAGATACAGCAATTTGGGCCTCAGATTCGAATCGCTAACGTTGTAACGTTGAGATCTAATCATTCGGAGATTTTCCAAAATATTATTATTATTATTAATATTAAATTCTGAAAATGTATTGAATCATTTTCGAATGTATTCAGCGGAAGTTGCGGTCTGATAAAATACTTTTATGATGCTCACATATTTATGAATTAAAATCACTGCGTATGATATGTTTCCTCTTCATCAAATATCCATGAATAAATTTATTTAGTAGGAGAGTACAAGAGTTTTTATTTAATAATTATTATTACGAATTTAAATTGACTTTGTGTCTCGAATTGCGTGTAATTAAACGGGAAAATGTTACAAATCAGTGCAAAACTGCAAATTTACATTGATTCTTATGACAAACGCACACATAATCATTATTCACAGACGAACACTTTTCCACTTTTATTTATCTTAACGCTGATTAGTTAATAATAATAATTACTTGATGGTCCGATGGTATAAAAGGAAATTTTATGATTTCCTATTTTAGTTGCTGACCAGTTGTCAATCTGTTCAGACGTCTGTTAAAGTTGTTCTCAATTGTTACAGTTAAGATGGAGAAATTTACTGTTGCTAAAGATTTAATTAAGATGAACAGGAGGTTCAAAGTACAAGCGCGTACGATGGAATTCAAAATTAAGCCAATTCCCGAGAATGTTGAGCCTGTTGGGTGGGTGAAGGATGCCATCACCCAAATCGTAAAGAAATCGACAGATCACTTACGCCCCAATGATCAGGTGGGAGTAACCTTCTGCTCAAAGGAATTTCAACACGGATCGGGGTACATGAAGTTCAGAAATGCTTCCCAATTATCTACTGAAGACGTATGGTCCATTATAAATGGGGTATTCCAATCTAACTCAACGGGGTTTAATACTGATACGTTCTGCTTAAGTGTTACATCAGTGCGCATGCCCGAGGGACGTGGTCGTGGAAAAATGTACAACACCTTTAATGAAGAGTGTGCAATGCATAAAGGCATAGTGGCTATTGAAAACAAAGACAATTTGTGCTTACCTCGTGCATTAGTGGTTGCGATAGCTCATGTTGATAAAGACCCTGAATATATTAAAGTGCGTAGAGATCTAGGAAAATTGCAAACAATAAGAGCTAAAACATTACTTCAATGTTCTGGTGTGCAAGTTCCCGAAGAAGGAGCTGGAATTGAAGAACTCCATAAATTCCAGCGGTACTTGAGTGATTATAAAATTACGGTTTATCAGTACGGAAGTAAAGGCAGAGACTTGGTGTTCGAGGGTGCGAATGAAAGTGTTAAAAAACTAAATTTACTGTATCATGATGGACACTATAATGTAATAACATCTCTCACTGCTGCATTTTGTTGTACGTATTATTGTGAAGAGTGTCATATACCGTACGAACACAAAAATAAACATAGGTGTGGAGGAACATGTCAAGCTTGTCAACAATCACCGGCTTGTCAACATCGGCAAAAAGTAAAGTGTGCGGAGTGTAATAGAACATTTAGAAGTCAAGAATGCTTTAATAATCACAAGAAAACTAATTCACTCAATAAAGGATCGGTGTGCGAGCAAATACGATTGTGTACTAATTGTTTAAAAACTGTTAAATGTGATAGACAACATACGTGTGGTGAAATTTTCTGCAAGATTTGTCAAAAACATTTACCCGGTAATCACCTATGTTATATGCAGACAGACACAGGAAAACCGAAATTAAAAGACTTTTTATTTGTGTTCTACGATTTGGAATCGCGTCAAGAAGCACGGTTGGAAAATGGGGATTTACTACACGAACCCAACTTGTGTGTATTTAAGACGTGCTGCGAAAAGTGTATTGATAGTGATGTCAAACTCTGCAATAAGTGCGGACCTCGATTAAATATTTTGAAAATTAGTCCTGCGGAGAGATTCTTAGAATATGTACTTAATCAGCGAAAGTTATTTAAAAATGTTGTGGTTGTGGCCCATAATGGCCAAGCTTATGACCATCAATTTATCCTTAATCATATTTTAACAAAAACTCAATTGAAACCTGAACTGATTATGCGCGGTACAAAAATTATTCTGATGTTACTGGATAACGTGAAATTCATTGACAGTCTAAACTTTTTCCCTATGGCTCTCAGTGCGCTTCCTAAAGCCTTTGGTCTTGGAGATAATTTCAAGAAAGGTTATTTTCCCCATTTATTTAATAAAGCAGAAAATGATGATTACGTAGGCCCTCTGCCTTCCAAAGAGTACTACAGTCCGGATTCAATGAAAACAGATGTACGAGATAAGTTTTTAGAGTGGTATGAAGCCAATAAAGAGTTGGAATTTGATTTCAAGAAAGAGTTGGTGGACTATTGTATTAGTGATGTGGAAATTTTAACTGCTGCATGTCTCAGGTTTCGGAACCTCCTTCTAGATGTAGGAAATGTTTGCCCTCTTACAGAGTCCAGTACAATCGCGTCCGCCTGCAGTAAAGTCTATCGTCGTAACTTTCTTAAACCAAACACTATTGGAATAATTCCGAAAGGAGGATACAGATGGCGTAATAATCAATCCAAAATAGGTACCCAGTGGTTGGTGTGGGAAGAACAACAAAGACAAATAAATATTGTCCATGCCGCAAAACAAAGAGAGGCAATCGTAAAAGGTGTAGAGGTGGACGGTTACTCCGAAGAAACACGCCAAGTGTTTGAATTCCATGGTTGTTATTACCACGGTTGCATCCGATGTTACAAACATAACCGTGACACACCTTTACACGACAACCCAAATGAATCCCTAAATACAAGATATGAATCTACTCTGTCCAAATCCGCAAGACTCAGGGAACTCGGATACGAAGTAATCGAGATGTGGGAGTGTGAGTTTAGAGAAAAATTGAGAGATTCACCCGAAATTGTGCAATTTACAGAAAAGCACCATCTATTAACTTCACTACCTCTTAATCCTCGCGATGCCTTTTACGGAGGAAGGACAGGCAATTGCAAAGAGTACTATGAGGCCATGCCAAGTGAAAAAATCAAATACGTTGATGTTTGCTCCCTTTACCCGTGGGCTTGCAAGTACGGAAGATTTCCAATTGGCCACCCTGAAGTGATAACTGGCAATGAAGAGTGTTTGAAAATTGACCTTGGTACTAGTTGTGGGTTAATTAAATGTTCAATTTTACCACCTGAAGATCTCTATCACCCTGTGCTACCTCTTAAAATGAATAACAAATTAATGTTTGTACTTTGTCGAAAATGCGGAGAAGATATGGAACAAAATGTTGAATGTAATCATTCTGATGACCAGAGGGCTTTGCACGGAACATGGGTTATTGAAGAAGTTTATAAAGCATTAGAGAAAGGCTATAAAATGATTGAAATTCAAGAAATTTGGAAATATAAATCAATGCAGCATAACTCTAAATTAAATTCAGAAGGATTGTTCACCGAAATGATGAACACCTTTATTAAATATAAACAACAAGCTTCTGGGTGGCCTAAAAATTTAAATACTCTGGAGGAAAAGGACAAATATATTGAAGATTTTTTCGACGCTGAGGGTGTTCGTCTAGAATTTGCATGTATTTTGGAAAACCCCGGTCTTCGATCTCTTGCAAAACTAATTTTGAACTCCTTCTGGGGAAAATTAGGACAGCGCGAAAATCAAGCAAAAACAGCTGTGATTAATAGACCCGAAGAGCTATTTGATCTAATGAAAAATCCTTCGGTAGAGGTTTGTGGTATCTTACCAATTACTGAAGATGTTGTGGTCGTAAATTACGAATTCATTGAGGAAGCCTACGACCCCTTAGGTACAGTTAATGTTACACTAGCTGCGTACACAACAGCTCAAGCAAGACTTAAACTTTATAGTTACTTAGAAAAATTGGAGGAGCGTGTACTCTACTATGATACTGACAGTATAATTTACATAGGACGCGAACGAGAATACGATGTCCCTACAGGAAATTTCATCGGTGAGATGACGGACGAGTTGGGGCCTGTGTACGGCGAGGGCAGTTATATTTTAAAGTTTGTGTCAGGAGGACCAAAAAATTATGGGTACGAGGTGCTTGGACAAAAAGGTATAAGTGCTTCAGTGAAAGTTAAAGGTATATCACTTAATTATACTACTTCTAAATTAATAAACTTTAAAAAGATTGCTGAAATGGTTTTAAAGAGAAGTGAGCCTATACCTGTAGTAACCACAAACATTCGCAGAACCGCAGAACATGAATTAGTGACCCGGACTGAAACAAAAATATATGTTGTGGTCGTAAATTACGAATTCATTGAGGAAGCCTACGACCCCTTAGGTACAGTTAATGTTACACTAGCTGCGTACACAACAGCTCAAGCAAGACTTAAACTTTATAGTTACTTAGAAAAATTGGAGGAGCGTGTACTCTACTATGATACTGACAGTATAATTTACATAGGACGCGAACGAGAATACGATGTCCCTACAGGAAATTTCATCGGTGAGATGACGGACGAGTTGGGGCCTGTGTACGGCGAGGGCAGTTATATTTTAAAGTTTGTGTCAGGAGGACCAAAAAATTATGGGTACGAGGTGCTTGGACAAAAAGGTATAAGTGCTTCAGTGAAAGTTAAAGGTATATCACTTAATTATACTACTTCTAAATTAATAAACTTTAAAAAGATTGCTGAAATGGTTTTAAAGAGAAGTGAGCCTATACCTGTAGTAACCACAAACATTCGCAGAACCGCAGAACATGAATTAGTGACCCGGACTGAAACAAAAATATATAAACCAAACTCTACAAAACGTAAATTTAAAGACTATAACTCTGTACCGTACGGCTATAAGAAATGTAAATATTAATAATTATAGTTTTACTACGATGTAATTATATTTATTTACCGTACGGCTATAAGAAATGTAAATATTAATAATTATAGTTTTCTACGATGTAATTATATTTATTTACCGTACGGCTATAAGAAATGTAAATATTAATAATTATAGTTTTTACTACGATGTAATTATATTTATTGTATGTAAGTCTATGTCAGATGTGTATTTTTAAATATTCTAATATAGATTTTTAAATAATTTGTGTTTTATTTACTTATCACATTATATTAATATATACAACCCAATCCATTTTGTTACTGGTAACATTAAATTAATCAAGACTATAGGCAACCCAATATACAAATGATAAATCATTTAGCGTGGGGTATACTGCAATTTAAATTTTATTTCAGAAAGTGTAAGTACGCTCCTTAATTCTTCAATATATCTAAGATACACATATTTATAAACTTATAAACCCGATATCTTCGTGTTCCACTCATCCGTCTCTTCATAATTAATCTATTTCTGTCATTGATCTAAACTGCATTCACTAGATGGCTCCACCGTAGCTATAACAATTAACAAATTATTATTATTATTTTATTTAATATTTTCATTTTCACAACTTACCGCGTATTAATCTTATTTCATTTTGTCACATCTCCTCTGATATCAATCTTTTCAAACATTATTTTCACCTATAAGTATGAGACACTTAATTTATTTCTGTCATTGAACGCTGTAATGATTTTGTACACCCCTTAGCCAACACATGAACTATACTGTAAACCCTTTTGCTCTTCCTTCTTTTTGTGCTTAGGAATTCACATATGATTATCTCACAATTCACAAAAACATTGCGCGTAAAAAAAAATAGCGTCTGTTTCGTTAGGTTCAGTCATTAATTTCTCTTATCATTCACACACCGGAAGAACACGGTCAGCTGCTGGCGAATTGTAATCAGTTTTACATGCTTCCTTGACCATGTCAGTTGAATATTTATTAGAAATTGTTACAAATATTGAAATTTTACATTTAAAACCGAAACTTACACCTGACGCGAGACATCTTCAAGTATGTTTTCAATGCGTTAACAACAACATTACACATAGAATTGTGTTTAATTCAGTTCCGGGTAGTGGTGATGTTTTACAAATACATATTTTATATAGAGATAATTTAAAGTGCGTTAGTTTTTACTGTGATTTTCCAAAGGACCCTGAAGAAATGGAAGATGATGAAATAGATATGGTCTCTGATGCAACAATTGAAAGGAGAACTTATTTCATACACGAGAGGTGACCGTCCATATAATTTTCGGTAAGTCCTTAAATATTTTTGTATGTACATATTTGCAATCTTTTTATATACTGCGCATGCTCCGTAGACTCTATACTCTTATATGATAGTGTCTTATACAAAATTAATCAGTCAGTGTCTGTCTCTCGTAGTGTTCGGTTGTGTTTCTTATCAGTGTGTGTGTGTAGAGTGATGTCTCTTGTATGATGTGTTTGTGAAGTGCATCTATTTTGAAATTACTCCGGATGGACACATTCCATCAGAGGCACCATTCTTCAGCTTCTGGTAATTGTATTCCAATTTCTTATAATCTCTAGCTTCTGGTCATTGTTACATTTTCGTTCTTAGATATTAATTTAACGCACACACACACATTATCTTATTAACGCAAGGTTTTCTTAAATTACTCCGGATGGACACATTCCATCAGAGGCACCATTCTTCAGCTTCTGGTAATTATATCCCAATTTCTTATAATCTTTAGCTTCTGGTCATTGTTACATTTCGTTTTTAGATATTAATTTAACGTTTAATATTTCACACACATACACACATTATCTTATTAACGCAAGACTTTCTTAAATTACTCCGGATGGGCACCATTCTTCACACTTGTCCGTCCTTATATCACCAAAAGCGCGCTCGATGCGTTCATGAACGTCACGTTTCCTTTTTTCATATATACAACATTTATTTTTTTCTTATCAGTACGACGTGATGGCCTAGTGGTTTCACGTCCGCTTAACAATCCAACAGCCCCGGGTTCAAATCACGATGAAATAAAAAAGTTCAGCAGGTTGCCTACACTCCTCTCACAAATATATATTCACACAATAATTCAAATTAATATAACAGGTTGCAATTGCGCGGAAACCGTGAGTGTGTTTGACTCATGGCGGCCATCTTTGTATGGTCTGTCTGTCTGTCTGTCTGTCTGTCCATGTTAATTTAAGTTGGCAGCACTGGATCTTGCATCTCACTCTTTCATTCACTTCCGAGTCTCACTCTAACACATTGTCTCTTATGGGACTTCCTGTCAAAAGTGCACACACTACACCAGATGTTACTGACAAGGACTTCCGGTTGGATGGGCAATCTGCTATCTGTCTGTCTGTCTGTCTGTCCTTGACTCATGGCGGCCATCTTTGGATGGGGCAGTCTGTCTGGCTGGCTGGCTGTCTGTCCAAAGTAACGCCATACCTACTATTGTTCTATTGGATATCAATATGATATTTCTGCATATAGCTCACTAAATAAAATTAAGGTTTGTGATGTGACAAAAAGGTGTCTACAGAAGGTTTATAATTTTTCCGAAGTGACATAAAGTTTCAGGGTATTATTAATAAAAATTGAACGCGAAATTTTAATTAAGAATTTGTAATCATAATTCATTAATATAAATAATAATAATATTTTATTGATTTATTTATCAAAACCAAGTAAACGATTCGCCCATTTGGCAATATTTTTCTAAGTTTTATTAGCTACCATATATTTACTTTGAATTTGTAAATGGACGTATATGTAATAAAATTAAATAATAACAATATCAATATGTTATAAATGATAAATATTAGAGAATTGCATCACACAGTTTCCCTGGAAATATATTTCAATAAAAAGGAAATATTTCCGGAAGAACGAAGGAACAAAAAAGAATTTAACCCGTATTTTTATATTTCATGGTAATAAATCAGTTCGGCTCGATATCTATTTTCCGTTTTTTTTTTATGGCTTAAATAAAATGCAATTTCTCAGGCCGGATCAGCTCATTGGGCAAGTGAAATCAATGTAAAATGATTCCCGACAAATTCTCGTAGCACGAGACAAAGAAGGGCGAAAGAATACCGAAGTGATATCATCCACCCTTAAGACTTTATTTATGCAACCAGTCGAGCGGAAAGCGATTACAGATTCTGGGGTTTCTTTAGAGTCGTCGAGGCGGATTAGCCAAATCTGTATTATTAGCGTCTCCTGTAAGTGGATGCGGCCGCTTTGCAGCGGAATGGATATCCAATCACGTCGGATTTTACAACAGCGGGACCGCTTTGTTCTAGCGCATTCGCTACTTGTGTAAACAGATGTCTCTTCTAGCTTAATCCCTCCACAAACTTCATTACGACTTTTAAAACTTTCGCTAAAATTTTCATTTCCGCTCCGTGTCCGATCCATCGGGTCATAACAATACCTCCACTCACACTTCCCCACATAACAATTACAGAGTTTTTAAATAATTCTTAAATTTATTTAAAGTAATAAATAATCAAATGAAGCACTTATCATAAGAATAGTTGCGACCGTTACTACGTGGTAATTTTTGATATATATTAAACTATTGTAAAACTAACAGCCTCAACTATTCAGTTATTGTAAAACACTTACTATTTTATCAATTTGATAATGAAATTCAAACCTCGAAACTTAAGTCATGTTTTTTTATAATATATGTTATTACATTACCTAATTTCATAGTGGTAGAAATGATTTAGGTGTTTATAATGAAGGTTTGCTTGATTATAAGTTCATTATCAATAGCTATCTATAAAACAGTAAAGTAAAAAATATGACTGCGTTTAATTATTAAATGCTAATAATGTTAAATTAAACATGAAAATATATTGTACATGAATTCTTCCTTCAATAAAAAGTAATTAAATTTATCTACTAATAAGTATCTATCTCAACATTATTTTGATTCAATTAACCCGGCCGTATTTTAATGCAATTGACACGCAACGCGCCATATTTATCGCGCACATTAAATCTACCCCTTAACCCTCACAAATTTAAAAATTAGAATTTATATTTCACTGCTGCGAACAGATGTAAAGCAGCAAGAAACTTATTAGAATATACTGTAAGCTGTTTGTGGCGTTTTTATTAGCAGATTTGTTTGTGTGTAATTGTATGTAAAGTGGCTTTCGGCCATTTTTTTATTCGCCGTGCAAGAAAATATAGACGAATTTTGCGTAATAATTAATATGAATCTTAAATACGAATGGACGCGCGGCGAATTTCATTAAAAGTTGGACGGCTTTTTCATAATGTAAATTTTTAAATCCACCGGCATTTACATAAAACAAGTTTTCGCGTACGCAAAATACGAATGTAAGTTATACTAACGAAATTAAGGTCGGCGTAATGGTTTTAACTCGAAAAGTTTCCATTTTTGTTCGCCTAGCTTGTCGGACGTCTTATTTAAATAAATAGTTACGAGAAGGATAAAATAAACTAAATAATTGATGACAACATAAATACCTATAAATATTCTTACTTTAAGGTATAAGAATATAAAGATAATTTTTGACTAACTTCTTACTAAAGAATATTTTATGGAATATTCGTAATATATTTATATTATTATTTCAAAATTATAATGTGGCTTTTCACATTTCTATTACAAATTTCTGCTTACAAATTATTACTATCATAAATATTAAAATTATTTTACAGTTGAGTTTAGACCGCAAGACTTGCTGAATAGTGGATTGACTATTTATGTCTAAAATTTGTTAGGAAGTAAATACAGAAGTGTATTAACATGTGATATTTTTCTGTGCAAAGCTAACATTTCTAACTATACAGGTGTGATAATTCAATTTGCCATACTAAAATTATTAGATTTTTAGTTACTGAACTCTTAAATGATTATATGTATTTACACTTGTTTATCGATTAAGAGTAAGGGTTTCGTGAAGGTAGATTAACTCTGACTAATTTATAGCTGCAATAAACATGTATCTCGTAAGCATTAAATAAGGAATTAAAGGTTGACATTTTAAATTAGAATACTTTGGCTTTGATGTTCAAGTTTTATGCTCGCTTAATAGTTAACTAAATAAAAATCGATGCACATCGATAAGTATTTATCAATTATACGAGTACATTCAAGTATCCTCAGAGATACCACAGAGATTTCATTCTTTTGCTATCTATTAATGATATTGGTTATTAAATTTACGAATGAGTAATTTTCCTCCTGTATACTAATTATTGTAATTATTAGTTAACACTTTTGAATGGCTTTAATAATATTAATTAATTAATTAATATATTAGTTAATTTTCTACAACGATCTAAAGGACTTTAATACATTTTATTAAATAATATTGATTCTCTCAGGAAATTGATTTAAATTTACATAAGTGTGCATTTCATTCAATAAAGGAGTTACTCGTGGCTTTAAAAGACTTGGAAATTATATTGACCTTATGTCTCATGTATGCAATAAATATTTGAGAATACTAAATTTAATAAACAAACTTTAAATCAAACTTTCTAAAAGTTTTTGAGTTCTGAGCATGTAACGGTCTTTAGAATTTAAGATTTTTTATTAGTTTTAAACTAATACCATAGCACTTGTACTGCTTTACCTCAATCGTTAGTTTTTCAAAATCGCTACCTTTCACAAAACTGTAATTTAAGAATTTGAAATGGTGTGAAACATATTTCTAAAGATTAGTGTCATTTTGGTTAGGTAGATTAGACGGAATCGTTTGGCTATAGACAACCTTACACCATTGATAGATAGATAGCTAGATAGATATTTTCTTTATTTTCTAAGGTTACATTATATACATATACATACATACATGTAAGTTGAAAAATAGTGTCAATAAAAAAATACAGAAGAAATAATAATTCTACTTAATGCGACAGTAGATACTCTTAAAACTAAATACATACTTGATTTAAATATAAATTCAGGTTACATTCAAAATATTCCTCTAATGAATATGGTTCCAATTTGCAAAACAAATTAAATATGTTCATTTTGTATAAACGAAACGAAGCTATATTTTTTAAACAAGATGGTAAATTATTGTAAAGTTTAATTGACGAGTAAAATACACCTTTTTCTGTTTTTATCAACTTATGAACAGGGTAATAAAAGTCTGTTTTATTTCTTGTATTATAAGTATGTTTGTTGTTAGCGGATTCAAACTTGGACTTGTTTTTCCACAGGAATATTAAACATTCATATATATATATATATATATATATATATATATATATATAAGCCATATATTTTCAACATGTTTTGTAAATGAAAATAATTTCTACATGATTCTCTTGCACTTAAAGATAACATAATTCTTAGTGCACGTTTTTGAATAATGAATACTCTTCCTATATCTTTTGACATTCCCCAGTAAATGATACCAAACCTCAAAATTGATACAAAATTGGAATCATAGACCATTCTAGTTGTTTTTAGATCTGTGTTTTTATGAAACACCCGAAGCATGTAACATACTTGACTAAGTTTTGAAACTGTGTAATCTATGTGAAAACTCCAACTGCACTTATCGTCGATTACTATTCCTAAAAATTTAGTGTACGAGTCGAAATTGTATTTATCATTATCTAAAATTATATCTTTTGGTGTCTCCATTAAATTATTAGAATTAAACAAAATACAGGATGTTTTATTTCTATTTAACTCTAATTTATTATTTAAAAACCATTGTTTAAGTGATTTAAACAGTGCACTTCCAAGTTGCAATACACTAGGAAAATCCGGACCGGAAAGAAATAAATTTGTATCATCAGCATAGCTAATGATTGTATGCGATGCATCTGTTACTAATTGAAACAGATCATTAAGAAATATATTGAAGAGAAGCGGTCCAAGAATACTTCCTTGGGGTACACCAGTTAGAATATCCAAAGTGTTCGATCGCACAGTGCTTCCGATTAGATAAATACGTTCTAAGCCAATCATGAGCAACTCCTCTCACCCCATATAGATACAGTTTGTTAAGTAAAATTTCATGATTAATACAATCGAACGCCTTCGATAAATCTAAAAAAAACGCCACAAACGACGTTCTCGTTCTCTAATGCCGATAATACAAATTGTGTGACCTCAAAAAGAGCAGTATTGATACTTTTACCAACTGTGAAACCATGCTGACTATTACTAAATAACGCATATTTATTAAAAAAATTAACGAGTTTATCATGAACAACGATTTCAAATATTTTTGAAATTACTGGCAATAGACTAACCGGTCTATAGTTCTCCGGAAAATCCGGATCTCCTTTTTTATGTAGTGGTATTACATCAGCAATTTTTAATATAGTTGAAAAAATACCTGCACTTAGCGAGTGATTTATAATATTTGTTAAAATTTCAGCTATACTTAATATACATTTTTTATAATAAAAGGCGGTATGTTGTCGTAACCACAACTCCGTTTATTACGCAATTTTGAGACAAAATTAATTAAATCCTTTTCGGTAATAGGTGAAAAATATATAGAATTTGAGTTACTAGGTATTTGACTTGAAATTTCATCAGGTGATGGATAATTTTGCGATATGAAACTTGCTGCCACATTGGCAAAATAAATATTAAAATCGTTAGCCATCTTCTCTGGATTGCTAATATGAATATTTTTTTCCATTTGACCTGTGAGTTCTTTTACTATCTTCCATGCAGTTTTTGTCTTATTTTCAGACGTTCTTAATTTATTTAAGTAAAATGTTTTCTTTTACTCGTTCAGCAATGAATTATATTTCTTTTTGTAATGATTGGAAAGTGGTCTACATTCTGGATAAAATGTTGACATTGTTTCGAATAATAATAACCGATTTTTGCATTCTTAAATATATTTTTTCTGTTTGTTGACTGATTTTTTGATTGACATAAAGGAAAATAAGAATCTAAGATTTTAGAAAATGTATTAGAAAATAAATTAAATTTAATTTATAAATCATCAATAGCACATATATCAGACCAATTGATTTTAGATAATGCAGTGGTGAAGGATAAAATTTTATCCTCTGAAAATTTACGGATATGTGAAGCAGGTCGTGTTTGATCAGATTCGTAACTAAGTGTAATTATCTGCGCCATATGATCTGATATTCCTGAAGCTATAACTTCGTAAGATATATTATCAAGGATATTTGATATAACATTATCTAAACACGTTTGTGATGTATTTGTAATTCTTGTAAATTATTCTACTATCAATTGAAAACCATATGACTCTACAAGGTTAATAAAATCTTTTGTCTCCTTGGAGTTTGACATTGTATTAATATTAAAGTCCCCTGCGATAAGAAAGTTATTACCTCTATAAAATAAGTTGTCAAAAAGTAGCAGTAACTTATCAAAATATGAATTTAAACAACTATTAGGAGATCGGTATATTGCAATAATGGTTAATTTAGAATTTAGTGTAATATTAAAATCAGCCCCAGCACATTCAAAGGTGTACATTTCTGACAGGGCATTTATATCATTCCGTTCGAATCCTTCTCTTGATAGAATATACAGCGACTCCTCCGTGGGTACCAGACGGTCGACAATAACTTGACGCCAGTGTAAAATTTAATAACGAGCAGACTTGTAGTTCTTCCCGTGACTTCCAATGCTCCGTGATGCACACAAAATTACATGAAGATACAATATTAATGAAATATTCCATTTCAGTTATTCAGTTTGTTTTTTCTGGGAATTCCTCAATTGTTTCTTGTGCCACTTGATTTTTATTTTCATCGGATTTTTTTTGTTCCATTGGCGGTACAGGTAAAATTTCCGAAATATTTCTTGATGCACTATCACTTTTGGGATAAGTGTCGACGTCCTTACATTTTAATGTAAAATTTTCGTTTATAGTTTTATGATTTCTGTAATTGCTAATAGATGGTTGCTTGTTTACAAGTAATTTAAGGTTATTTACTTCATTACGTAAAATTTTTATTTGCTCATCGTTTTGGAGTATTAGTTTGTCTTGATTACGTACATGCAGTTTCATTTCTGCTACCTCCATTTTCAATGCGACTAGAAGTTGAAGTCTACTCTTCTGGATTCCATTCTTCTCGCACCGACAACATGCCGGTAAGCCGAATTTATGTTCGCTCTTAATACAGGCCTCATGGAAATGTTGATCACAAATTCCATACGTGATTCCTTCATTGTCGATATTAATGTTGCAACTTGCACACAGTTTATCACTAATTACGAAAAGAGACGTATTTAATTCACTTTCCTCTGCGGAAGAACTAAACATGGTGAACGTTAATTAATTAATTTATGTTAGACCAGTACCCTACTACTAGTATGTTCCCAGGAGTTCAATTTCTTTGGTAAAGTCAATTAACTTTGTAAGAGTGCATGCCCAGATCGGTTCTGGCGTTATCGTCATTTTACGGTTAGGGGTTGTTTGGTGGAGTAGCCAGTGCTACACGAACACATCGGATGTGCTCGGCCGGTTCCTCTGCCAAACCACATGGTCTATATCTGGTGCTCTCCAGTTTACTTATTGCTGTATGTTGGGCTGTCGTAGGCAGCATTGAAAACAGCGTTGTCAAACAAAATAATAACAGTGACATTTTGTAATTTATAACTTCACTAGTTTTATACATCCGTTATTACCTTAAACAGAACTTACACACAAAGGTGTATGTAGTTGATGGGAACGATTTTCCATTCATTGATTTAGATTGGTGTCTAAAATTTAAATTGCCAATGCCAACAGCAAAAATATGTCATACTAGGGTAAATACGGTAAAAACGGAACAATTTGTTATCTTGATGATATTTTCATAACAGGTCTAAATATAACAGAACACATGCAAAGAATACAATTAGTATCAAAACGATTAACGAACGCAGGAATTAAAACACATCAATCAAAATGTGCTTGGTTACAAGACAGCGTGGTTTTCTTAGGACATCGAATCGATAAGGAAGGAATCCATCCAACACATTAAAGCAATAAATGAAATGCAAACTCCAACAAATTACGATCATTTTTAAGATCTATTACTTATTATAGCAAATCCTTTACATCGATTACTTAAGAAAGAAGTACAGTGGAATTGGACTAAGTAAGATAATGAAATTTTTAGAACACTCAAGAAACAACTAACATCTACGGATACATTAGTACATTATGACCCATCAATGGAAATATATCTCACAACAGACGCTTCAGAAAAAGGCTTAGGAGCAGTATTATTTCGCAAGGATCGGGCTAAAGTCCCAAACAAAATCCCATGGTCACGTATTCAGATCAATTTCGTGGGACCTTTTGAAAACAAAATGTTTTTAATTGTATTAGATGCATTTACACGATGATTGTAAGTTATACTCATGAAAAGTATAACTACCGATAAAACAATAAAAACACTACGTGATACATTCGCTAGACTTGAAATTCCGAAATTTATTGTATCACACAATAGACCTCAGTTAATGTCAAACGATTTTGAAAACTTTTGTAAAACGAACGGCATAAAACATATAAAAGTAACCCCGTACCGCCCAAAATTAAACGGCATATCTGAACGAGCAGTAAGGACATTCAAAGAACGAATGAACGCAAGTAGTAACGAAGATAACTTTGATCTCTAACTCATCGAAATACAATACAGCGATTGACAGGTAGATTTCCCAGTGAACGTATTTATGGTCGATTGTTACGAAAAGTATTCGATAATATCAAACCTGATGTGTCAAGAAACCAAGAATATGAACAGCGAAACGGGAACTTTATCATGGCAAGAAATCTAAAGAAGCAACATTTGATGTGGGATAGACAGTATGGGTAAATAATCCAATAGGTAGAAGATCAACATCTGGGATAATAAATTAACAAAATGGAATCTATTCGTACTTGGTAGAGATAAATAATCAAATAAAACTGAAACATTCAGATCAACTGAGACCAAGGAATCATGATGTTACCTCTTTCCAACCGGAGATCTCGAATCCAGTGTTATATTTACCAACTTCATCAACCAATAAGTTACCCGACGACTTACCCGACGTGGAACCGATTCAGAAAAACAAGATGTCTGAGCAGTCCGAATCGAAAACAACCAGTCCGAATGCTGAAGGCGAAAATTTAATAAAAGCCAGCCCCAGAAGAAATACCCCACCAAATAGGAAACCACCGACCCGTTTTGAAGCTTGAATTGCTATGGGAGGAATGTTGTATGTTGGGCTGTCGTAGGCAGCATTGAAAACAGCGTTGTCAAATAGAATAATAACAGCGACGTTTTGTAATTTAGAATTTCACTAATAAAGTTCCCCGTTCTGCTGTTTTATACATCCGTTATTACCTTAAACAGAAATCAAACAATTAATAATACTAC
The DNA here is from genome assembly GCA_963969525.1 of Ontholestes murinus. NCBI lineage: Eukaryota > Metazoa > Arthropoda > Insecta > Coleoptera > Staphylinidae > Ontholestes > Ontholestes murinus. The sequence continues at coordinate 24,069 of CAXAKX010000446.1, read as the reverse complement.
ACCTATCTTGTAAAGTTGGTTCTTTACTTGACAATGTGACTGTTTAGCTCTTTCTGCTTGGCGAAAAGTCAATAAACATTTTTGATTACCTTTGACCTGGTGTATTGAACCAGTGCCTTGTTTTGCACCTTTTTTCCCACTCTTAGCTATGTGCTTTTGACGGGCCACAAGTAGGCTTTTGTTCGAACATAGTAGTCGCAGCTCTTTCCCTGACCACTAATAACAATAATAATAATAACAACTTTTATTATTTCAAAAATATACTACATTTGAGAACATCGAACTATCGTCGATAAAGAGCCCCAAAAATTTGGCTGTGTTAGGGGCAAATAATAAGGTTCTGCGGAGTATTGATAGTTTCACTTTTTAAATAATGATACAGTTAGTTTTAATTTTATTTACAATTAGTCTATTTTACTCAATTAAATACTTATTCCAATGTATATGCTGCATTTTGGCACAATTCCTCCATATTTTGACCATTACAAATATTAGTACCACCAGCATAGCTTACAATTTTTACATAACGTATTTCGTTCAATTTAAACAAGTGATTTATATAAATATTGAACAATATAGGAGCCAAAATACTTCCTTGGGGAGGGATCTAACAAGGCAGTATTTTGTGTTATTTCCAAGATCCTTGATTGTACGATCCCTGTTTCTCTTTTGATTTCTACAATTTCCTTCCTTCCGCAAAGGTAAGATTTAAGCCACTTATGTGCAACCCCTCTCAAACCTATATCTTGCAATTTTGATAATAGTAACTCGTGTTTAATACAATAAAATGATTTGGATAAGTGAAGTAGGATACCACAAAAGTTTTTTCTTTTTCTATGAATGAATGTATAAATTTGGTGAATTTTTATAAGCCTGTCTTACAATTTTTGTTTTGTTGTAAAACCATATTGAAAAGCTGATAAAATATTATGTTTGCTCAAAATGCTTGAATTTGTGTAGCCATCACATACTCAAATATTTTCGAAAATGTTTATATGAGACTTATGGGTTTAAAATTACACACGTCCTCTGGGTTTCCGCTTTTATATACAGGGGTTACTTTAACTAGTTTCAATTGTGTGAGGAATATACCGCTATGCATTAACTCGCTAATTGAAAAGCACAACTGTTCTTAAATACAATCAATTGATTGTTTCACTAATAATGACGATATTTTATCAATATCTGCGTTCCTTTTTGTTGGGATATTTTGTACAAGAGTTTTAATTTCATTTATATATTTATATAGTTTTATAGTTATTGTCCAATCTAATATTGTATTAGATTTTGTATTATCCAGATGGATTGGTTTTTGCAGATTTGCAGTTATATTTTAAATGCTCATTAATTACATTTACACCAGTATCCGATCCTAATTGATTTAAATAATGACTTGCCTTTATTATATTTTTAACAATGTGCCAGGCATTTATTTGTTGAACTTCTATTTTATTATTGAAATAGGCCCGTCTGTCAATTTTTAAACTTATGTTGTATTGTGTTTTGTGTAAGATTCACTAGCCTTTTTTTCTTTTGTAGCACCTTAAATAAGGATCATAGATTTCTTTGTACTATTTCCAAATACTTGAAAAGAGAAACAGTTGTTGAAATGGTGCAGGAATATCGACAAAAAATGTTAAGTTATTTTTCCATATTCTTACTGTAGTACATTTCTGACCAATCCGCATTACTTAAGGCGTACTTAAAGTTATCAATATTTTGTTTTGAAAACAAACTTTTTTTTGTTTGAGACTTATTACTTATTTTAACTTCCTAAAAGTTTTCATTTTGAGCTAGGTGATCTGAAAAACCTGTGTTTACAATTTGATAAGTAATATTGCTTTGATAAATAGTTATTATCTGATTGAGGTTGTTACTTCGTGATACGTTTTAATTAAATGTAAGACTAGGAAAAAGTATTTTTCATTTAATTAGTTATTGTATTGTCAATACATGAGTAACTACCATGAACTATTCGGTTAGCCTCATTTATTACCAAAGAGCTGAGCTAAGACGCTATCAATGACTTAAAATAATTTGAAATTTTCTTTTCTTTTAGAATGTCAATATTAAAATCGCCTGATACAAGAAACTTATTAATATTATATAGCAACTTAACTAACAATGAATCTAATTTTTCAAAAATGATTTATTTATCTGCATTTGGCGGCCTGTAAATACACACGAACATTTCGATTCCAGAATTTCAGAATTTAAGAATCTATTCTGATATCGGCACCGGTACATTTGAACATATTTACGACCGTGAGTCGATTTATATCTTCCATATTGATACCTTGCAAGTTCTTATCTTACAGTAAATGGCGATGCCTCCGTTTATAGGATGACTTCGACAAGCGTGTGATATTAAGTTATAATTTGGCATTCCTATTGACGCTATTTGGTTAGCGCTCTGCTAATGTTCTGATAAGCATACCACCGCTATTTTATAACTATTTGAAAACATCATAAGTTCGTTTATGCAATTTTTTATTGACTGTATTATTAAACTTATAATAATCGGTCAACATCATATATTTCTATACATCTACAAGTTCGCTACCTATTATAATGTTGTGGCCTGGTACCATTACAGCGAGCTTTCTTTCCTGAGCTAATTGTTTCAGAGCTTGTTTACAGTTCCAAGTAGTTTTGGAATTGAAGCTGTATGCTTTGAGGTTTTTAAGAGCAGCCTAACTGTCGGAGATCAGACAGATATGTGGCCCTTTGTAGATTTTTTCGCACAAACCTGGGCAAATTTTTCTTTTTTTTGCCGTATGGCCAGCTCAGGTACATTGTAGCAAGGTTATTGTTTCAGCCTGCAAGACTCATAAGTCTTGTCCAAGAGAAACTGAATCCCTGTATTTAGGCTCGTATATGCTTATACCGGAGACCGCTTTCATTTTTTTATGCACCAGTTTACAGAGTTATGCTTTTTTTATTCGGTTCGGGCTCCCTTTGTGACTGTCAATAAAGAAATTTGTCGGTATTACGTCCGTTGCTGTTTATAGGAAGTCGGGTTAAATCAGGTTTAGAATTTATCAGTGCTCGAAACTATATTATTTTTCGATTTTTAGTGTGCATATCCCCGCCATACCAAGATATGCCACTCTCAGAAGGATTTGAAGCAATTTTTTGCCATTTATAATACCTTTTTACCATAATGTACATCAATGTGTCATTTTGTCAATCAGTTTTCATGATCTGCAAAAGAGACTGGGGTATATTCATAGTACTGTAGATTTGCAGATAATTTTTCTAGATGCACTTTCCAATTAAATTTCTTATTTAGTGTTAGATATTTCATCTGGTCGGATGGCGCAGTTTCTTGCACTTTTACTTTGATATTAAACTTTCTACTTGTTAGCCAAGGTCGTCAGGATGTCATCTACAACGATACATCATATCAGGGGCGATATAACCCTTTTGCTGTCGTGACCGTTTCTGATTCGTTCACTATACTACCATCTTACTCTGGATATGTCGATACTCTTCTTGATGTCTCCAATTTTCACAGTTTTGAAGGTTGTTTTATCAAACGCAGCCTCAATATCCAATATCCACGAAAATACCCAATGCAATCGTCTTGTCCTGTAATGGAGCTGATAGAAAAACTGCTGCCTATTAAGCGGATTTGCCTATAGAGCACTGTTCCTTATTTTCTTGTTTATAATTTGTAAGGGAAACGAGGTTGGGCGGTAGGATTTGGCTTCATCGAATGGCTTTCGGTCCGCTTTGGAGATAAATATCACCTCAGCCATTTCATTCCAATGGAATATAGCCGAGAGTAAAGCTAACTTTGTAAACTGTCTTCAGGTAGATGGCAATGCAGGGAAAACGCCAACGGTTTTTGAAAGAGCTTAAAACTATCAACCGCCCATTCAATTTTTCCTTTGGTTATGAGTTTACCAGCCTTGCATTTCTTATTTCTAGTAAGTAGAAATATGCTTCCTTAAGTAGATTGAGTAGTATTTTCTTAGAAGAACACTGATGTTAAGCCTGAGAAATGCATTTTTAGTGCACTGAGTCTTTCCTCTGCATAACTTGCATTAGTAGTGGTCTTTGGACAGGGCGCCTGTTTGTTGGGGTTGTATCAGAAACCCCCTTACAGAAAGTATCTGCATATTTTCCTTTTCAAATTCCTCGACTCCTTGTTATATTCCGTCTATAGGTATCCCAGCCTGTTTTCTTTACACTGTTTTTTTCTTGACATGCATCTTGAGGTTACCTAAATCTTTGTACCACCAGGGTGCGTTACTGGAAGAAGTTCTCTTTTTTAGCGGATAACTGGATTAATATGCCTTTAGGATGCTTTTCTTTATAGATCCGCTGCTGTTACTAGCTTTTCTGTAGTCTGTATGTTGAAGTATAGATTGTCGTTTCCCTCACTTAAGCACACTCAATAAAAGCTACAGTCTAGATTCCTAGGATTTCTACACTTTAGTGCGTCTTCTCCTGTGGCCTGTAAATCGAACTCAATCTGCTCATTGTTCGACAAAGAGGGTTCTAAAAGCATCAGATAGAGCGGGTCTAACACCTACTGCCTGTTTGTATTCACAGAGGTAGGCTCGATCCTTCTATTAATAATATTAATAGATTAATAATTAGAGATAATGAATTCAAGAAGCCTCTTATCTCTATGTGTGTCTATGCTGCTACATACTATGTTATGGATGTTGGACTGTGATTCCCAGGAAGAGGTATTTTATTGCCTCTTCTGCGCCACGCCACGAATCTATTAACCCAATCTGCGGGTGGTTTGCGTTGTTCATCCAGAAAGTAAGCCTAGGCCCAAAATCATAAAAATTAATCATAGTACTAAATATTAAATCAGTGGTCAGCAGAGAAATATTTCTTCTTTAAATTACATAATTAATCTATTTAGAACGATAACTTGATTTAAAATATCTTTTGAAATAGCGCTTCGAACTCAACTGAGATACAAACCTAATTTATGATTTATTAGTTCACCCAAATAAATATGATACGTATAATCTCATAGGCCGGATTATGTGTAATAATCTGTTCTACAGCTGTCATTAAGAAGAATTCAAATTTTCTATTTTTTTCTTCTTTAAGAGACATTTATGAAATATGAATTTAACCAACTTAATTGAATTATTTTAATCATACGATATATAATTTTTGATGTATTTCTTATATTTTTATTTAGTTAATTTTTTATTATTAGTTTAACAGAAAATCAAGATAAATAATATATTTTATTTGTTAAATTAATAAGAAATGAATAAGTAAGTATTATTAGTGTAAAGAATATTATTAACTCCTCCTTGTATTGAAGCATCCTAGGTATTAAATTATACATGAAATGACATCTGACGTTACATGGCTAAAATCACATTCACTACATTGAAAAATATATTATTATTATTTCTTATTATTCATTATGTCTCCAATTTTAATAATGTTAAATTATATCTATGGCCAGGTATCCAAAATCTTTTAATGGTAAATAAAATGAAATAATTAAAAATACAAAATTTTATCTTTAAAATATAAAAAAAAACAATTACTATCTTTATTGGATTGATGAGGCTTTTACTTGGTGAAATTCCATTATATAGGTGATAAATAAAACACTTGGGTTTTGAGAATTTACACAATTTAATGTCGATGCACTGCGACAATTGTTTCGCCACACAGTGGCTTCATCAGGCAGATGATAAAATATCATCTGCCTGATGAAGCCACTGTGTGGCGAAACAATTGTCGCAGTGCATCGACATTAAATTGTGTAAATTCTCAAAACCCAAGTGTTTTATTTATCACCTAAATTACTATCTTCTTAAATAGTGTATTATTGAAAATTGAAACGGAAATTAATAATTACCCGAAGCATTTTTGAGATTAGATAATATCTCCTGCAAAGCAAATGTATCTAGACAGTAATCTAAGTGATAGAACAGACACTATAGTTAGTTTATTTGCATCTTATTTTGCCATTCAAGGATAAAACTATTAACTCAATGTTACTCTTACAAAAGTTTTGAATTGTTTATCCTCTCTACAGAAGAATGCAGGTCCTATAGATAGTTAATTGACTTAAAAGTTATTTAAGTGCGCAGAAAATTACTTTTTTAACTGCATATAGATATCATCTGGTATGCCAAAATCTTCCTATTATGGACCAATTTGATTTATCCTTTTTATAAACGATATTATACATAACAATGATCTTATATTGTACGTCAAAAACAGTAATTTCCTTCTGTATTCTGATTATCTAAATTACATAGAAGGAGAAGTTTTGGGTTAGATCAACTCGAAATTCCAGATGATCTTATTGGTTTTGTTTTTTTTAAACACATTTAATTATTTGCTTTCAGACAAAACTAAACCAAAATAATATATCCATTGCAAATGCTAGTTTAATGATATTTAACAATGACATATACAGGGTGAGTTTATTCTAATATTCTCTATGGGGATATCGAAAACTATAAGAGATACAGAAACGACTAAATGGGGAAAGAGACGAATAAAATTCCAAAGTTTTCAAAATAGGCAAGGGTAGCTAGATATTTTGAAAAAAGTAAAAAAGTGTCAATTTTTTCAAATCAATATATCTCGGTTATTATAACAGACAGAAAAAAAACTGTAAAAGACAAAGCTTTAGATAATTTTATGCAGATTAATAAAAAATAATCAAATTTTTTTTTCGCCATTATTTTTTGAGATATGACGCAAACTGACTTTAATGGAACCCATAGTTGGCCATGGTCTCATTCAAAAGCTAATTTTCTCTTTGATCCAATATGACATATGACATAGTTATTTCTAAAATAAGTGAGTTATAGTCATTCTAAGTTTTATTATAAATAAAAACTGAAAAAGATGAAAGTAAAATAATTGCAGTTATTTGTAATAATAGCAATACTGTTACTTTTTTCAAAATATCTAGCTTCCCTTAACTTTTTTGAAAACTTTGAAAGTGGAATTTTATTCGTCTCGTAAATCTACACTTCTTTCCCCATTTAACCGTTCCTCTGTCTCTTGTAGTTTCCGAGATCCTCATAGAGAACATCTAAAAATCTCACCCTGTATAACTAATAAAAGTTCAATTCGAAAATATTCTATAATTATTATTTTTTTTATATAATTGAAGCTATTAATTTAAAACATAATTACACCACTAAGTATTAATAATTCCAACTTTAAAATAAATTATGTCTTGGATATTAATTGTAGAATAATTCTTCTTGGAGAATTAGTTTAAGTTTTTAATACATCTCTCATTTAAATAATACACATTTTAAAAGAAAGTTAATATAATACAGTTAAGTGCAAACAGAGCGTCCATTAAATAAATATATACCGCTGCAGTAAATGTATGCATAAAATATAATCTTGTTTTATTGCAAGTCAGACTTACCTCAGTCAGTCATATCCTGTTACGATTATCCCCGAGTCGCGAATGCATATTTCATATTTTACTCAAGCAAAAAGCGCGCACAATCCCAGTCAATCCAGACTATTATTAATACTTAATGTACTTCTCCAAGTGAAATTAGATTGTATAGAGTATTTTTATTACCTTGAATAAATTACGTTTATTGTGGGCGATGTATCGTGCCATCCATTTATTATGTTTCTGTATTCATCTGAGTAATGTAATATGAAATGTGAAATTCAATTTGGATCGCTGAATGCAGCCCTGTCTACTTTTTGTCGGGTAGAGTAATTATTAAGTTCGGTGCATTAAGCTTATCTCGCCATTCCATTGGTGTTGATTTTCACTTGTTTAAGCTACTTGTTACAGTTGTTTAATTAACGATTAGAATATTTTTAGATGAACATGTTTTTAATTAATAGATCAATCAGATTACCTCAGTTTAAAATTGATCAAATTAAACATTTTAGAAAAAAACTTACAAATATTTGGGCTTAATATTTGGATATAGATCGTATTAAGTTTTAAAGTATAAATGTAAAATTTTTAAACTAATTATTTGACAATAGATTTAAAAGAAGGTCATCATGAGAATTAATTCATTGATAACTGAATAGTTGAGGCTGTTAGTTGTTAAAAGTTCGTATTCTAATCACTTTGGTAAATTTTCGTAAATCAAATACGATAACACTTTCAAATATTTATTTTGTCGTTCGCGACAATTTCTTCGATCATTTCTTCGCCTGAAAAAGACACAGTGTGTCGAAACAATTGACGCGAACGGCAAAATAAATATTTGAAAGTGTTGTATTTTATTTACGAAAATTTACCAAAGTGATTAATTCATTGAGTTAAAAAATGCGAGATGATAGGAAACTTCTCTGAACAGTAAAGGAGCTTTATTAACTTGCTGAAATACTTAAAAAATATATAACATATTATAGGCGTACTACATTATCTAATTATTCATCGAATGATGTAAAAAGTATATATTACTCGTTAGATTATCAAAATTTAAATATTTGTAATTAACGAATTAAAAATAATTACATAAAAAGTTATAGCTTCTCCATATTTTTGCCACTACCCCTAATGCTTACGTCAGCCTTAACTCTAATTAATTAATACTAATGGAGGGTAATATTTACCCCTGATAATTGTTTGTTGGTCGCACACATATTTGGAAAACCCCTCGGTGAAAATAGCTAATATATATTTATCTAGACGTTTCTGTTGAATTAACATTCCCGCTTAACCCGCTCATTAGCACGTACGGAATCCACACTTTTTTTTGTGGTTTTTGCCATCCGAGTGTACGAAATGTACGAAAAAAAGACAGTCGCCCGTATATTTACATAAAATGTAAACAATTACATTTTTGCTACGTTCATAAAGCCGAGTGTAATAATTCTCTTTTTGTTTCAGCTGCTGGCCGGGAATACAAACACGTACACCGTGGTGGAGCAAAAATTAGATCCTCCAGTTATCGCCACCAAAATTCGCCTTCTGCCTTATAGTGATCATGTGAGGACGGTGTGCATGAGGGTGGAATTGGTGGGGTGCAAATGGACCGGTATGTCTTTATTTTTATTTAAAAATTATTAACTTATATTTATATCCCTATTCACAAAAATATATAGGTCAGTTATAAGTACTTCAGAAGTGTATCTCGAGAACTGTTTGACATGTTTTCATGAAATTTTATTAATATAGAAGGAAAAAGATAAGGAGCCACTTGGGATATATTTATAAATAAATATTTTCTATTTTAAGCGATAGGGTTAATTTAACCATTTTCTTATTCTTCTAAAATTTTATAGAAATTTACGTTTAATCTTATATGTAACTTATTATTATTTATTGTATTATCATTTTAAGTTATCTAACATTTATTGCGATAGAAATGCCTTTTTTTAATATGCAAATACTTTGTCGCCAATGTCTAAAAGTTTTCCAGTCAAAGATTTTATAACGAATGATATCTTATACGAGGGTCAATTTTAAAGAAAAAACCGCTGGCGCCATCTCTTCATGAAGAGTGGTATCATGAAAGCAGAAATCATCAAAGTAATTTTATCATCATTGTCATAACTGAATATAGTTTGATTTTTTATTTATTTTTTTGTAGTATAAGGAACACAGGAAACAAAAAAGTATTTTCCTTCATTAATGTATGAATGAAGTTTTTAGAAAAATTATATTAGAAGTAACAATAATTCAGAAATCCTGGCGCCACAATCTTTATAAATCATTAAATACGTTTGGATCTTTTCGGTCAAAAATTTGATTACTTGTATTGGAATAACAGAAATGAAAAGACTAACTTTGGCGTAGCTGCCTTCCTTCATAAATATATTTTTTTAAATATAATCAAAAATTAGGGTCAAAAATTAAATTAGTAGTATCAAGAGAAACGGATGGAAAAAGAAATCTTGGCATTACTGTCTTGCTTTATAATAGATTTAATGTCGATGAACATTTTTAAATAAGATTTTATAAGTAGTATCAGAAACGCGGGAAAGCAATTATGGCGCCTGTATCTTCTTTTTAGATGAATTGATTAACGAGGAACTAAGTTGAAAATTTTTAATGACTGAATCGTGCTAATAATTTTTAGACAATTTTTATTAGTATCTGGAACGTAGAAACGAAAAGAGTAATCTTGGTGATGTTCTCTTATCTCGTGATTGAATATTTTTAATAATACATATTTAAGTATTTCATTAGTAGAATCAGGAGGGAAGGAATGAAAATAATAATCATAGCGCCACTCTCTTCCGTCATAGTTTACTGAATATTGTTAGAATTTTTTGTAAAAAAAATACTTTAATAAGGCGGGAATGAAATATGTAATTTTAGTCCTAAAATTTTCTTTCATAAATGATTGAATGTTGTTTTTTGGATTTTTTTTTTTGGAGTATGCATTAATTCATGCGGTTTTGTATTATACATCGGAAGCTACAACATTTGCCCATCTTTCTGGCAGTTTGTGGATCCCATCCCAAAAGAACTTCTCCGGCTTGGTGGTGAACAATGAAACGAGCCAGTTTTTGATACCCTGTTTTAAAGTGAAGCGTATTCCGGTGAGGACATTCTGCATTTATCTGAACAAGTAGTAATCAGAAGGGGCTATGTCTAGGCTATAAGGCGGGTGAGGTAAAACTTCCCACCCACTGTTTTCCAAATAGTTTTGAACCGGTCTCGAAGCATTTGGCCGAGCGTTGTCATGATGGAAAATTATTGATTCGTGTCTGGTTGCATATTCTGGTCGTTTTTTCGCAAGCGCTCTCTTCAAACAAATTAATTGTGTTCGGTAGCGGTCCTCTTTAATCGTCTGACCCGATTTCAACAGCTCATAATACAACACACCCTTCTGATCCCATCGCTTGGGGTTATCGTAATGAATCCATTTTTCATCACTAGTGACAATCCGATGCAAAAATTACTTCTTTTGTGGCGTTGAAGCAACATTTCCGACATGCAGAATCAGCGTTCGATGTCTCTTGGCTTGATACGGCACCCAATTTCCAAGCTTTTTGGTGAATCCCGATGCTTTTATACGTCTGGAAATGGTTGCTTGATCAACTCCCAATAATTTTTGCGAGATCTGTTTGCGTTTGGCATGCATTTTCATCAAGCAATGCCTCCAATTCTTCATCTTCAAACCTTTTTGACTGTCCGGGTCGTTCATCGTCATCGCCACTTTTGAACCACTTCTGGTATATTCTTTCAACAAAAGCATGGTCACCATAAACCTCTACTAAAAGACTTTCGGTAGCACGTTTCTTCATGTTAAAGTAATGAAGAAGAACTCTCCGCAAAAACACTTTTTCTGGCACAAAGTTCGACATGTTCAAATGAATAGAAAAAAATGTTGTTTACGCTTCAATGAAATTACATATACTGAAGAAGATGTGCAATGGCAGTAGCTTTAAATTGAATATAGTCACGGATGAACACGACGCGAAATAATACTAGTAACGCCCTCTCTTAGAAAACCGCATGAATTAATACTCCTGAATTAGAACCGTAAGAATGTAAACAGTAACCTTGGTGAACTTTTAAGGAAATTTATTTCAAAAATTTGATTTAAAGCATTAGAAAACCAGAAATAAAAAGAGAAATCTCAGTGCTATTGTCTTCCTTCACAAATAGTTGATATTATTCAAACATTTTAATTATTGAACAAAAATACGACTATTTAGAGTTATTTTATAGATACACAAAACAATTGTAGCAGTGTACCTCCAAAATAAAGCAAAATTGTAAACATTGATGTTTTTGTGAAATAATTGCGTAATAGAGTTTTGTAAGTATCAGCCTCATCCGATATTCAAAATTTTGTATGAGTAGTATGAGAAAGGTTCAAATGAAAAAAAACTTTTTGCGTTTCTTATTGATTCTAACATAAATGATTAAATTTTGTTGGCACTAATCTCTTTATTCCTAAATGATTGAATGCAATAAGGTCATTTTAGTCAAAAGAATTTTTGGTGAAATCAGAAACATATAAATTTTTGTTGTTATTTTCACTGGTTATTTATGAAAAATTCAAATTGGTCCCAAGTTGTTAGTTGTTGCTATTAGAAGATTTTATACAACAATTCAACATCGGCTTTGGCAATTGCTAATCCCGCCGACTGCTCGTGATCTTCGATCTATAAATTTAAAAGAACAGAAACCAGAAGGCAAAAAATACAAAGTATGGCCGATGACCAAAAAACGATACATAAAATACTGTAGAAAAAGAAACTGTACATGAAAGACAGACACTAAGGACATACAAAAATACGTGTGCAAAATTGCACTAGAGAGAAAATAAAATACATAAGGAAAGGCAGAATCTAAAAAAAGATAAAATCAACCACTTATTATAAATTAGATATTAAAAAGACAAAAGACTGTTGACAAATAGAAAATAATAAAAAAAATAATAACAGTGATGATAACATGTAGTAGATAAAAATAAAAGACAAAACAAAAATAAAGAGCAGAAGATAAGAATAAAAAAAGAAAGAAAAGAGAAGTAGAAAAAAAGACCAAACCCAAAGACCTCTTACAAAAACGGATATTAAAAGACAGTTAAGTGCAACAGGCGAGAACAGCGATAAATTAAATCTATTAAAAAATAAAAAGATGCAAAAGGCAGAAAATATAACACAAAATTAAAGGATTAAAGACAAAACAAAAGACGAATATAAAGTAAAATTAGAGAAAACAGTAAGCAATAAAACAATATTGACAGAATACTTCATTTTGCTATTTTTATAAGGAAAATTTTGTTTTAATAACCAGAGGATAAATAATGACTACCCGCTCTCATAATTTTACATAAACTGCCAGAAAGTTCCTCCAAAAAAACTGGACAAAAAAACATATTAAAGGACATATAAAAGATTCCAGATGTGCATAAGGATTGCTGCCTTCCAAACATCATGGAACAAGAAGGGTTAAAGTGGAAGAACATAATTTGTCATTGTTAACTCCGCCCGTGCTTCTACAAAAGTACTGAATAAATAAATAAATAAATAAGGTGGAACTTATAGCCAGCATCTTCCTTTATAATCTATTGAATGCTGTTTCAAATTTTTAAACAATTTTTTGGTATTATCAAAATTGTAGGAAAAAGAGTAATCGTGACGCAGTTTTCTTCCTTCAGAAATGATTGAATCCGGTTGAATAATTTTTTTTTACTAGTAGCATTATTTAACCAATTTCGTTTTAAGCCACAATTTATGAAAGTAGTTCATATAAAGTTTGTAGCTTTTGATAGCGAAAATATAATATATTATAGAACAATTTAAAATTAAATGATTGTAAATATCTTTTTTATTCATCACATACTTTTTATCTTTATTCGTGACTATGGTTTCGACAGATTTTTATCATTTTCAAACTATACTTTTTTTCCTCGGGAAACACAACATTATCGCTTCTCTAAAATCTCCAAACAAATTATTTAATGTTATATACAATAATAAAACTCCTATAAATAAATAAAATAAATCAGGCATTTATAAATTAACTTATAACACTTGCAAAGGAGTATATATTGGTCAGTCAGGTCGCAATTTTAAAATTAGACTAAAAGAACATATACGCTCATACAATAACAAAAATGAAAAATCAACATTTTAATTTACTAAACAATAATCACAATTTTGATGACACAGACGTACTTGAGATAATTAAAATTCGCTGAAAAGGGCTTAAAAGTGGTTTTACTCAAACAAGAGTAATTTTATATAATTTATAAAATTAAACGTAATCTTGCAATTTTACTAATAAAAGATCAAACTGACCTAATATATACCTCTCTGTTCAACGCCATCTGTCGAAACTCACGAATAAAGATAAAAAGTGTGTCATATATAAAAAGAGCTATTTACAATCATTTATAATAATGTATTACAAAGTAGAGGTCTGCACAATTACCTATTTAATTTAAAATTAGTTTTGAGATTCGCCGTGGTTCATGCTTTAGATATTAAATTTAAAACAAAAAGATTGAAAACAGAATGCAGGAAAAATATATAATAGGACAAATGACTAAAAATCGACACGTAAAACCGAAAAAAGCACTGTACATAAAAGACGGGAGGTAAAGTATTGATTAAATACGAAAGAAAATACACATGCTAGAAAAAGAAGACAAAAAAAAAACTAGAAGAGTTGTGACAAATAGAAGATAATAATAAAATTAAACCGAAAAACAGAATAAATAAAAAAAGGAGCGAATAAAAAGAGAAATGTAAAATTACATAAAATCAAAAAACAACATGTAAAAAAAACACTAGAAAACACTGAAAATAATAAGTTGAAGATAAACACGAAAGGCGAAATAGAAAATAAAGAGCTGAAGACAAAATAATGAAAGACAAAAACAGCAGACTAAAGACTAAAACATAGAAGCTAGAAGACTGGTGACAAATAGTAGATAATAATAAAATTAAACCGAAAAACAGAATAAATAAAAAAAGGAGCGAATAAAAAGAGAACATAAATTAAAACAGAAGACAAAATGTAAAAGACATAAAATAGTAGACAAAATACGAAAACCGAAACCATATTATAATTTAAATGAGATAAGAAGTAAAAGGCACAAACACAGAGCATAATACGCAAAATATAAGAACAGAAGACAAAACAGAAAATAAAAGCATAAGACGGAAGATAAAAGATAGAAAATAGTAAATATAGAAGAGGATGCGAAATAAAAGATATAAGCCAGAAGACTGGTGATAAATAGAATATAATAAAAAATATATAATACAAAAACAGAAAAAAAATTAAAAAAACAAATTATCAAGTAGCAAATAAAAAAAGTAAAAAATAAATGGCAAAACAGAATATAAAGATCATAAAATAGTGGGCAAAATATTACAAAATACATTAGACAAAAGAGGAAAATCGAAAAACCAGAGTCAAAGGAAAAACAGGATTAGAAAACAAATTACAATGAGAAATTAAAAATCATAAAAATAGAAAGACACAAAATACAGACAAGTGAAAAACATTGATAAATTATGAAACATTACTAAGACATAATAATTTGTGAACGACGTTTCTTTATGTTTTAATAACTAAATAATTAATAGTGGCCATCCACTCGCAATTCATTTTAGGATTAAACACTTGTTTTAATAAACAGGTAATTGTAATTGTGATATAGTATTATAAATGATTGTAAATACCTTTTTTTATATATCAAACACGTTTTATATTTATTCGTGACTTTAGTTTCGACAAATTTTCTGTCATTTTCAAACTATAGTTCAAATGTTTTTTTACAAACAACGCCATCTAAATTGTTTGTAAAATTGTTTTATAAAGTTGAAGTTTAGTTTGAAAATGGCAGAAAATCTGTCGAAACTATAGTCACGAATAAAGGTAAGAAGTATGTGATATATAGAAATGGTATTTACAATTCTTGTTTAATTCTTTAACAAAACAAACCATAAACAGCGTATTATTCAAAAGACACACATGAGTTAGTGTTTTAAAAATAAATAAAACGTCAGTCAAGTTGACCTATAATTCCCACATTATGAACAAAAATCCCTAAAACCCAAATATGCTTCACTGGTGTCTGGTGCCTTCCTGTTCGACATTGGCGTCAGCAGAAAAATTTACTACTTCATGGTACGAGTAAAAGATCATCTAGGATGAACTCTGCCCAATTCTTGTGCAGTTTAAATAATGTATGAATATTATTTATATTATGTTTCGGTTAAGTTTTTTGCTAGCAAGGAATTAAAAAATAAAATAAAAAATATACATTTAGGGTATGTGGGAGATATAAAACCCACTCTGCAATCTGTTTAACTATTCAGAAACTTTTACTAAATTAATACACAAAGGAATAGAAATAAGAAAGATTTATTTATTACACAAAACTTTTGCTTTGATAATATTTATCTATAATTTTTCATATATGACTCGTTATCAATTGTTTGTTAAATAAGTAATTGTGGAGGCTTTCACTTCGTGATACATTTTGATAATTCAAAATAAAACAATTACCTTTGTTAGTATCACTTTTATAAAAAGTGTTTGTAATTACTGCAACTCCTGTTGATCTATACAGTAATATCGCGTAGATTAAGCAGAAATAACATTATTTTTTATAAAAATAAATAATTCCTGCCACTTCTTGGGTAACACCATGATGCCACGCTCAAAGAACTTGTTTTCTTTCTCAGCAAAAAAAGGAAACATGTTTGACACACGTTTCTGAATTCAATTGCTAACTATTAAAAGAATTTTGCAAAGATCCATGACGCAATGTGGTGAGTATAGTGGATGATTCATCAAATTCCATCCAAGCTCCAGCAACTTCTGACTGGTCACTAAACTTTTATGTGGTCTCGCGTTGTCATGGTGGGACACAACAGCCTGGCTCCTTTTCATTGATAGCTTTATTCAATTTGTCCAATTAGCAACAGAACACATACGTATTAACGGTTTAGTTCTGTGGTATCAGCTCAAAATAGACGACGCATTTGCAACCTCATCAAATTAAGAGCATAACCTTATTTTGATGGATATTTACTTTCGAAGTAGTTCAGGCTTCTTGATACTTGATGTTGTCGTAAACTATCAATTTCTCATCACAAGTGAAAATATTTAGAGAAATATATTATTTTCATTGTTTTTTCAAGAGCTTATCGCAGGCGTTTATGCGCTTTGTTAAATGAATTTATTTGGGTTCATGTTGAACCCAAATGTTGGGTCTATGATCTGTTAGGCTTCATCTGGAAGGTTGTCAGCTATCTTAGTAGGTCGGGCAGTTTAAGTTTTGGACGTCGGATGCCGTTGATTGACGTGGTGAATAATGCGGCGATGCTATCATCAAGCTGCGGCGCTTTGGAGATGATTAGGCCTGTTCTGGAGGTGATCCGTTAATCGATCGGCTGGAGGTCATAAAGGCCATCGCTTAGGTGGCGAATGAATAACGTGCTAGCTGCTATTCTTCCGCTACTTCTGATAATGCGTCTTTCCAAGCTGACAATTTTACGGAATTGGTTGTACGATGAGCTGTGGGGTAAACTATTCAATTACTGGGCGAATAATCGGTTTGTAAGTTTGTAAGTAATTGGGGCTGTAGCCGCTGATGCGGGATATTAAGTCGTTGATTAAAGAGAGCCGACTGTGGGCTTTTTGTGTAATGTTTTGATGCGAGCGTATCTGTAGGACGGTGGGTTAGAAGATAACCTAAGTAGGTGGCTTCTGCACTGGGACAAATTTGTTTTCTCCAGAAGGTGATGGATGGGAATAGATCGTACTTCTTCCTTGAGTGGTGGAAGCAGATAACCTGGATATATTAACTTTGATTCTTTGGTGGCGAATTTATCGTTCAGCATTGATGACGTGGAGCTGGAGATACCTGCCTGACCGTTGGTGCCGTTGTCCAAAGCGCGGTGTCGTCTGTCTTCTGGTACAGGTCGGAACTTATTTGGGTTATCGAAGTCGGCTTTAGAAAATCTGCAACATAGATATTTATTTACTTATTTATTTATTTACTTCAAACTTTACTCTTTAAAAAGGGTCGGGGACAGAACTGAGCCCTGTGGCAGGTCAACTTTTGGCATGAACATTTTTGAATTTTCACTGCCTCTGGATACCGTACATTTATAGTTGTGAAGAAAGCTGGCTAGCATTGCTGGAATCTTAGGTAGGAAATTCAGTTGCTGCTGCTTGAAGCGTAGACCGTTGTGAAAATCAAGAAAGTCGCAGTAGCATACATGCCCGCTGTTAATGGGCCGTCTGGCTGTCTGTAGCAAGTGGATAACCGGATCTAAGGTAGATTTACAAGACCGTAAGCCGGATTGGTGATGCGAAATGTCGTGGTTGGCGTCGCAATGATCTTTAATTCGACGGAGAATATTTCTCAAATGCAATTAAGGAGGAAGATCTGTCGGTAGGCGTTGGTGCCGTTGAATGGTTTGCCGTGCTTATGAGTCATTACCATTCTTGCTGTTTTCCACTGCCGCGGGAAGTAACCTGCGAAAAAACAAGTGACTGCAAGTATTGCAAGAAATACTATAGCCGTATAGCCTGAGGTGAAAGAAGAATAAGAACAGAGCGTCTAATTTTGTCCGGGTGCTGCCTTTTAACGTGCCTGTTACTTCGTCAGTGGAGATTGCATCCTCGTCGTCGTTGGTGGCATGGGAATGGGAGCTGTGACATTCGTGCGTGGTGGTGTCTGAAACAGTTTGTAAATTTTATTAAAATCTGATTTGTCAAATAGTGCATCCCAGTGTTAAACGTCTCCTTCAGGGAGTCAGCAAGAGCTTGCGCTTCTGATTCCTTATCTTGCAAGCGTATACCGTTTATCAAGATAGGCACGGATTTGTCGTTCTTTTAACCGGAGGGGACCTTTAATTGGTTCAAGAATTTGGCACAATCTTTGTAGTTGAGGCTCGCTGTCACCTTTCTCCACGATGTCTTGGTGTGTTCCCAAACGGGCCGTTTGATTCATGCATTGAGTCTGTTCCATTCCGTTTTGTTGCTGTACTACTTGTTTGCTTCTATTGACGGAAAAGCATTCTCTTTTCGCTGATGATGATCATGCGTTTGGATCCAAGACAGGGCGATTAATTTAGGCAAGGGCCCCTAGTGATTTATATTGAGAACAGTTCCCAGTTGGCTTGTGATATGGCCGGCACTTGTAGCGGACGTCTCTTCTTACCTTAAACAAAAGAAGTTATTGGTGGCAGGTGATCGCTTGTGATTGTGGTGTCTAAAGTGGCGAGGTTTGTGAAGAGACGCTGATGGGAGATGTTAATAAAAATATGATCAATGGTGGAGGCGTTTTGCCCTTTGACATACGTTGGCAAATCTCTGGGGATGCGGTGGAGCAAGTAGGTCGACAAGATGGCGCCCGCATCTGTTTGTAGGTGGAGAACCAAGAGATGGGTGAGGGTCGTTGAGTTCGAAGACAACGTGTGGAATATCGAGAGGTTAGATTGGTAGAATTTTCCGCCAAATTAGTACGACGCCTCAACGTGGAGGGTTGTCAATATCCCGGGATATTGATGCGGTGGAAAGCTTTCAGGAAGAAACCTTAAATTCGGATTTGCTTGTCTTCCGGAGGAGGAACGAGAAGAGGACAGTTACTTCCGCTCGGCGCGATAATAATTAGGTAATTCTTAAAACTCTAGTTACTTTTTAATTTATAAAATATCGGGGTGCAACAAAGTTATCTGGTTGTAATTTGAATGATTCAGCATATTTCACGTTTCCATCACCAAATATACCCAAGAGAGGTTGGATCGGTTTCTGTGAATAGAGGTATTTTGTTTGCATAACGAAATCAAGCCAAATAATTAGCCTTATTTCGATTTCTGTTTATGATTTTTTTAAACTACTCCCATAATTATAATATTTGAATACTATGAATTTGTTTACAATTACTTTAAAAAATTTACTATATCTACATTTTCTATATTATGAATTTTACTAATCTCTTAAAAGAAATGTTGAGATTATTAATACTGCAACATTAAATTATATATAATAATATATCAAAAATTATATTTTAACTAACATATAAGAGTATGATATTAATACGAAATTAATAGGCTTCAGTAGTCGTATTAATAAATATTTGAAGAGTATATATTTTTGTGTATATGATTATAATTAGTTGTTGCATAAATTATATAGGATGAATTTAAATTTTGTGTATTTATATATAACGTCCAAAAATGATCACATATTAAATATAGATTTTATATAGAAATTTCATAACAGTAGAAGAATGTAATATTGGCACATTTCCTATTATATGCGTACGGGATTTTAATAAGGAATTTTTTCTCGTAGCGTCGAACCCCGCTACATATTGATGGAAACTAATGAATGGCAAGAATGCTGTTATGGGCTCACATGATTAAATAGTTTATACACAAATCATGAATAAGTAATACGAATTTTCTTATGCCCTTTAACCTAATATAACTTTGATCTATGTAACATTAATATTCAATTTTTTTTTTTAATACTAGAATTGCTTATATAACTTATGTCTTATTCTAATTGCAAAATATAATAATAACATAAATTACAAACAGAAATAATTACAAGATATATGTATAGAGCTTATATTTATACATACGTAAATATTTAAAATGGTAATTAGAAGGTTTACTATTCACATATCTCCTTGAGAATGACCAACGGTCGGAAGTAGCTAGAGAAATATAAAAATTTTGAAACAAAACCAAGTGTTTATTTATTTTTTAACCTTCTAATGAACATAAAAATGTTTCACTACGGCTTAAGAGAGAATTTAATTTATCGTATAGAAATTAAAAAATACATATATTTTTTGTGATCTAGCTGATTTTATCATCACTTATACGAATTAATTTATAAATTAATATAGCACTGAAATTAAAATTATTAGAAACCTAATAATTTTATAGTAATGTGTAGGTTAAAAGTTTAGTTAGCGGGCAGACACTTTTAATAAATTTACCTATATAGATTAAATAGATTAAATTAACATGTCATATTTCTGTCTAAAAAGCATTCATACTAAATCTCTTAAATCAAAGCTAATTGAATTAACAATATAATCATAAATTATATATAATTTCAATAATAATGATTATATGAATGACCTATTAGTTGTTATTTTTCAAATTAAAAAGAAGGGTTTATGAACCTACACTAAGTTACATGACACCCAAGTCAATATTTTTCCAAAATCAAAAAGTAGTATTACATACATCACGGCATTAACGAGGAAGTCAATATGTTGTGAAATTGAATAGAACCCATGCCCGGAAAACGCATTCCACCGAAATACGTTTTGTACTCCAGTCAATTGTAAACTTTTAGCCTCAACCGAAAATGTTAGAAACAATTTTAAATAACACGTCGGTGTATGTACATGTTTCACGGAGTTCGACCTCAAACTTTATTAATTATTCAATTACACGTCGAATTCGTTCGTCGTTCTGTGTGTGCTTGTTCGGAGCAATAGCGGAATTACATGGAATTGGAAATATCCTAAATTTCTCGCATAATATATTAACTTTATTTTCGGGTATTCTGAAGGTATTTAACGTAGCTGATGAATTCATTAATAAGGATACGGCATTTACCGCAATATTATATTATTAATTAAAGTATTGGAATATTTGTTAATTACAAATATTAAAGGAGATTAAATTAACAGCTAAATGTAATAATAAATCTGCTAGTAATCTAAATATCTCAAATAACTCTGCTCTAATGAATTAATATGTTAGATTTTTTATATTGCGATTTTATATAGAGAAATGTAGATTTTTTTGATAATTTGGTATTTAAACATATTTGTAGCCTGTAGTGTTACCTCTTATTATAGGCTGAAAATTTTATGTTTTTATAATTGATAAGGAAAATTATAAAGAATTAATAATACTGTTTTTTTCTCATATTTCTAAACAAAATGAGATCACTAAAATATTAAGTGCGTATCAAATATCATTATTCTCTGCCAACAATTATTTTAAATATCGCTGCTTGTAAATTAGTCCTCGGCCCTTGCATTACCATTTAATTTGTACTCGCTCCTCGGACGTTGTTTACAGTTACATGTAGCATTTCCAAAGGAAGTATTATTGCCGTTTACGGAACGCTTCGGCGTAATATGTAACATCTGGGAACAATTGCCATATGAATAGTGAATGAAATAAATGAAAATTACACATTAATTACAAAATTACCGGCGCACGAGTTTGTAATTTAAACGCCCTATTTAATTGGTTAATATTTCTTTTCATAAATACTTTTAATAAAAACATAAGCAAACCAATTACTTACTAAAAAGTAAAAGGAAACAAAATCAACGAATGGATGGAGGGTAAGGATAACGGTGATTTTGATGATGATAACGATGACAATTAGAAAAGAAGACGAGAAAAATAAGGATAAAATCAACAAAGAAACATCAAGGTGCCTGCGTTAAGGAAGTATCTATGAATTAACGTAAACATCTAAATGTCACCCAAATTAATTATAAATATAAAAATACGAAACCATATCGTGAATCTACAACAGTGAGTCTTACTAAGACTACAAAACAAATTAATTTGAAACAACTACTTCTCTGGCTAAAACCTCGATAGACGTTGAATAAAACAAAGTTAATTTGCGTGTTACGAATAGTACAACTATCAAAGCAACACTAATTTGAATGAAATTATTTCTGTTGAATAAACTAATAAATCTTGATTAGAAATTAAAAACACTTGGTTTGTTTCACAGAATATTTATTATTTTTTCTCTCCGACTAGTTTCGACAAAATGTCATTATCAAGGAGTAATGAATAATGCACAAAAGGTTACACTTATATATATATATACGGATTACAAATTCAGGTAATAAGGGCCGTCATAATCGGGGACTTCCAAATCTCTTCAATATTGTTAGTTATTTGTTTGCCGCTAATTATGGCCTTATTTATCTCTAATCCCTCTCTGTAATTAAGATGCCGACCTTTATTACCTGAGTACAATATTCTTAAATTGTTATTTTGGAAAAAATGGTTATTTTCTATGCAATGTTGCGAAAATCCAGTTGTTAGCTTTTTATTGTATATTGATTTTTTATGTTCTTGCAATCTTGCTTCAAAGGTTCGTCCTGTCTGTCCTATATATATATGGTCACAATCACCACACTTTAATTCGTAAACACCGCACTTCTTTAATTGGTCTATTCTTGAGTTGTTGCATAATATTTTTTTGATGTTCAGTGGGTTAGTCATAATAACATTAAAATTGTACCCTTTAAGACTATTTAAAATTTTATTTGATAACTCACCAGCAAATTCTAATTTATGCCAATTATTTTTTTCCATTTTATTGTGTGCGTTATAAAAATATTTATCTAATTGTTTCAATTTTTTCTTTTTAACTAGTTTGTCTATTAAGGGGACACTGTAACCATTATTTGTCGCAATTGTTTTAATAATATTTAATTCTTCATTGAAGTTAATAGTATCTAGGGGTATATGGATAAGTCTATGTATTAAGGAGTGGAAGGTGCTCATTTTGATTTTGAAATGGGTGTTGGAAGAATTTGGAATGATTATATCTGTAAATGTTGGTTTTCTAAAAATTTTAAACTCTAATTTATTATTTGATTTTTTTATTGCAAGGTCTAGGAAGTTGAGACAATCATTGTTTTATAACTCTGATGTGAATTGTATATTTTTATTAATTGAATTTAAAAACATTGCAAAAGAATCTAATTGTCTTAAAGTACCATCCCAAATGCAAAAAATGTCGTCAACGTAGCGTGCCCAGTAGAATATGTTTTTAGATTTATTTTTATCGGCGTAAATAATTTCTTCAAAATTTGCCATAAAGATTTCCGCTAATAGTGGTGATAACGGTGAACCCATAGGCAGACCGTCTAGCTGGTTATAGATTTTATTATTGAATTCAAAGTAATTCTGTTCAATACATATACGAACAAGTTTTTTCATTTCATCTTTTTTAATTTTATCTTGATTTGACTTTTCTATTAATTTGTCCAAAATTACTTTCAATTCAACTACTGGTATCGATGTAAATAGACTTTTTACGTCGAAAGATATCATTTTTGCATTTGGGGGAAGGGTTAAGAATTTTAATTTGTTTACTAAGTCTACTGAATTTTTAACTGCAAATGGTGAAAGAAAATTAATAAACTTAGGTAATTTAATATTTAAGTATTTGCATAGGTTGTATGTTGGTGCATATAAGTAGGAAACCACCGGTCTCATCGGTATGCAAACAGTATAAGACTGGAGCTTTCGGATTCATTTTTATTAATTTAAAATGGTCATCTTTAGTTATTAAACCTGAGCATTCTTTAATGGTAGTTTTTAGGTTATTTTGAAATTTATTAGTCGGATTATTTTTTATTACTTTACAATTTTGTGAATTCAAAAGATTGTTCATTTTTTCTAAGTAATCATATCTATTCATTAATGTTACAGTGTTCCCTTTGTCGGCTTTTGTTACTATGAAGTCTTTTTCATTTAATTTCTTTTTTAAAAGGTTGATGGCTTTAAATTCTGAAGAGGGTGGTTTATTTGACAGTTTATGTTTAGATATTATATTGGCTATTTTGTTTTTTGCTAGTGTTTTATCATTTAATGAAGGTATGAAGGTAACAC
>CAXAKX010000445.1:0-12000 GCA_963969525.1 Ontholestes murinus | reverse complement strand
CAGAAATGATTATAACGAATCAGTAAAAGGTGTAAGTGAAATTAGCAATGATGACTTGTCGAATTACTAAAGGCACCAAAAACTCAATTGAATTAAGACATATCTCAAAACGAAAGTTATAATCTTATGGTAACGAACAAGAGGTAAAATCGGGAAAAATTATATTTGACAAAAGATTAAGGGTAATCTATATTAATCTAGGCTTTCGATCAGCACCAGTCCTAGACGCGGAGTTGAGAAGTTTAGAAATAATTTTTAAGGAAAATAAAATTGCGCAATTATTTATAGTAAAAAGTCCGACAAATTTCCAATTAATAACCCGATTGTCGAAACAAATTAAAAAGATAAAAGAATTAAAAATTAAAGTATGTGTTATAAACGTAGCAACACGAATTGAATGTAAGGAAACGCGACAAGTGATACTGAATGATTTCCATCTACTTCCAACAGGAGGTCATGCAGGTATAAATCGTATGTATGCAAATATAAAACGATATTATTTTTGGGAGAGACTAAAAGAAGACGTTAGTAAATTTGTTCAAAAATGTGATGACTGTCAGAGGTACCTCACACTGAACCTTTAACAGTTACCACTACCGCTTCTTCGGCGTTTGAAAAAAATTATTTAGACCTTGTGGGTCCATTAACTCAAGATCAAGAAGATAATCGATATATTCTAACAATTCAGTGCGAATTAACTAAGTTCGTTGATTGTTATCCGCTAAAAAACAAAGAAGCTTTAACTTAGCAAGATCGTTGGTCAATAACTTCATATTAAAGTTTGGAATACCCCAAGATATTGTTACTGATCAAGGAACTGAATTCTTAGCGAAACTTTTTAAAGAAACTTCAAAGCTATTAGGGATTACACAATTAGCCTCTACAGCATATCATCATGAAACTTTAGGAGCACTAGAAAATACACACAAACATTTAAATGCCTATTTAAGAATTCAAAGTTCAAAATTTCCTGAGACTTGGAGTTCATGGGTACCGTTTTGGTGTTTCGCAGTTAATAACAGTGTTCATTTAGAAACAAAATATACACCTTATGAATTAGTATTTGGGAAAAGTTGTACATTACCAAGTAATATTATTAGCATACGGCAACCTATTTATCATTTTGATAATTATGCTAATGAATTAAAGTACAGACTGAAATCAACATGGGACGAAGCAAGAGAACAATTACTTGAATCTAAACTAAAACGAAAAAATAAATTAGATGTACAAGCCAAAAATGTTAGTTATAAGTTTAATGATAAGGTATTATTAAGGAATGAAGTAGGAGAAGATAATGCAAACGTGACATTAAAAATTAATAACAAACTTGTAACGGTACATAAAGAGTAAAAATGTATTATGAATAAAATTCTTTTTTTAGAGAAAAAAGGGTAGAATGAATAGTATAAGTAACATAATATTAAAATTTAAACACTAGAATATTTAAATTTTAATTTCATTAGGATAAAGGTGTGATGGAACAAATTACACAATTGTCGACGTTGTAATTAATAATTGGTAATGTGCAATTTATATTAAGAAATAGTATGTAATGGAATGCATGAGTTTGGTGATTGGGAAATAGAATGTGTGTCAGTCAGGAATTGCTGTGATAACAACCGGAGTATAAATGCTTGAACGATTGTGTTTTAAGTTAAGTTAGTCGTAAGTAGCCTTAAGCCGATGTACGAGATTAGTGCATAAGCGTAGTTAGAAGAAACAGTGTCTCCATGACGAGTCCTCCTCCCTAAGTTCATGGCGTTTATGAAAAGTATCACTTTACATGGCGATCCTGCATTTTTATCTCTTTACACCATCATAGGGATTAGATCAAATAATCTGAAAATAATTAGATGCTAGAAGTCTTGCTCCTCGACCTTAGCATGGAGAGCTTGATTTGCAGGTAAAATCGGAGAATGATTTAATATAAGTGGTCATTGAATTTCCAGATCTTTTAAGGGTTACAATGTATAAAATGGTCTTAATAAAGTTATTTAAATAGAGTTTTGGGTAATTGGGTAATTACCCCCCCCTAAGAATTATTTATTCGCATATTTTGTTTATTCTTAAAAATTACTAATATTTCAAACAAACAAGTTAACTGTTGGTAATTCTAGTCAGCGATCTATGACAGTGCATTTTTCCAAAACAGGCAGGCCATGTACATAAATTAAAATTATTATAGCACCGTTAGAAAAGTGATGACTTCCTTTGCACGGGGGGTTCACTTTTCTAATAATACCCGACATATATTGATACTATTCGCCTCTTTGGTATCGTAAATCGTTACATTGTTTTACATTAAAAGAGCGCGATTCACATTTCTTAGTTTAATTTATAATATTTCTTGTCTTACTTGGTTTAAATGTAAAAGATAGAAACCGAAACTGTTTACACATCGCATGTAAATCCTAAATTTTTAGTGATTGCTGATAAATTACCAATTTATTATAATTCGATCAATTATACATAAGGTATTTTTTGATTTTAGGAATAATATATGCATTTTTTAAACTAATTTATTCCTGATTTTTGTTGTAATTAAATTAGTAAATGAAAATTGATAATCTACGTTGGATTTATTTGTTCAGAAAATTAAAAAACACGATTTTTCAACAATTAAAGATCGATCTATGTCAACAGTCAATTTAAATCATCCATCTACATCTTCATTGACATTTAGCAGTAGAAATCTTCACTAGGTTGTTCCCATCATGAGAGAAAGGAGCATACAATATGTACATATAGTAATGTTGAAATTTACATTCATATAGTTAAATTTAGTAATGTTAATGAAATTGAGAAATTTCGAATTTTAAATTGTAAAAGAAAACCAAATGATACTTTTGTTTTACCCTATCCTGTACATAAAAAGAAGGAAGGATATTAAATATTACTTGTCTGGAAAACATTTTAGACAATTTAATTGATTAATCTTTTCTAATCATTTAAACATATTCTTTTGCAAATATTGCTTCTTTTTTACAAAATTTGGTGGGTTGCACCAACAAGTGCCATTGCAAAAATAAGTATCTCAGACAGTATGTTGTGTTATAAAAATATTACCATAAAAATTCAATTGTTTATGCGAAATTGTTTTATAAAATCACATGATATAAGAAATAAATTAAATATGGAAAGACTTCGACAAATTGAAGAAAATAGACATAGATTAAAACCAATAACCAAAAGTATAATTTTTAGGAAAATATGTCTCAGTTATTTTCTTTTACACTTCTTTACCACTGTTGCCTAACTTGTGCTAATTTTTTTATTTCTTTCCATTCTATTCCTCTTCTTTCCGCTGCTTGTACTTGCTCGTTCCAATCTTTCCCTGGTCTTCCCTAATTCCCTCTATATTTCTTAGGTATCTCATTTCCATTGCATTGGTTTTGCTGTTATCACTCTCTGTGGTTACTCATGATTCACTACTATATAGCAGTTAATGTTTTAATTTTCATTTTTTTTTCTCTAAGAATGTTTTCTTTATTGTAATGTGGATCATTCCTGCTTTGCCTAGATTTTCATCTTTTTCTGATTCTATCTTCCCTGTTTCCTCTATTGTTGATCCCAGGTATTTAACTCTATTTTGTGATTGCTCTCTTTGGATGATATTATATTTATCTTTTCCAGCTCCTCTTTGAATATTTCCAGGTTTTCTTCTGAATCTGTTATTAGTGTTATGTCGTCAGCAAACATTAATATTTGCATTTTTAATAGTTCCATATTTCTATATCCTATCTTTGTGTTCTCGGCTCTTTGTTTACTATTTCTTATTGCTTCGTCATTAAGTGATGCAAATAGTAAAGGGCTTAATATACAACCTTGTCTCAGTCCTGTTTTGGTCTTGAACTCCTCTAATTCTTCATTTCCTATTCTTACTTTATTTTTGTTATTTCTTTATTATATTTAGTCTTGTTTGCTTCTATTTTTCTGAATCCGTGTTGTTCTTCTCCCAGCTGTTGATCTAATTTTTCTTTTATTCTTGCTTCTATCAACCTAGTAAAATTCCCTGGTTTGCTTGTGAGTGTAATACCAATGTAGTTGTCACATATTTTTGTGTGCTCCCAGAAGTGCTCTTTTGCTATCTTGAATTTTTGTTTCACTATTTTATCTACTATTTTATATCTTCTATAATCTTGTTCTTTCCTTGTTTTTATGTAAGTTTTTCAATTCTCTTCTTTTGTTTTTACAAATTGAGAGGTAAAATAACTCTTCTGCCCACCACCTGTTTTTCTTCCTCTGTTTGTTTGATATAGTGATTGTTCCACAGTTTTCTTGAGCTGCTTCACTTATGATTTCTTTGAACTTGTTCTATTTGCTTTCTGCTCCTTCTATTTTGTTTGAGTTTTTCTCTATTTTTGATTGGTTATCATTCCTAGTTTCTTTCTTTTTAATTTTTGGCTTTATATGTTTTTGTTTATTATTGTTTTCGACTACGTATTCTTCAAGTTTTCTGCTTGTGTTAATTTCTATTTTTACCAAGTAGTCGTCGCTCCCTATTTCAGCTTGTCTCATTACTTTAACATCTTTCACCTTTTTCCATTCTTCTGCGTCTATTAAGGATTAGTCTTTTATTTCTCTTTTCTTAGTCTAACTTCTCTAGTGTATTTATGTATGTTTTTGTGTTTGAATTTTGTGTTTCTCACAATGAGGTTGTTTGCTATACATAATTCTATAATTCTTTTTCCATTTTTATTTCTGTTCTCATCTCAATAAAAATGTATAAAAATCCTTACGTTGTAGAAAATTAATTAATAATTAAAAAAAAACACGAAAACATTTCGTAAATGTCATACCATAGTCACAAACTATTTAACGTACATTCGTTTAGTTTAGTTTATTTAACAGAAATTAATACGTTCATACTAGTGTTGTTTTGATAGCCTTGCTATTTGTAACACAAAAATTACTTTTGTCTCATTCAATGTCGGTCGAGGTATTAGCCAGAGAAATAGTTGTTTCAATAAGTGATTAGTTTTGTAGCCTTAACAAGACTCGTTTGAGATTTACAAAATGTTTTCTTGTTTTTTTATATTTTTTGCCTTTGTTATCCTGTCCTACACTTCCATTAAGATCTCCCGTGACTATTGTGATTCCTTTGCCTATTTATGTTAGCAGTCTCTCGTAAAATTTCTCTTTTTCTTAATTTTTGTCGTTTTCGTTTGGTGCACATGTCACAATTATATTCGATGTAGTTTATTCCATTTTAATTTCTATGTTCTGCCGTCCCCATATTTTTGTATATTATGTTTTTTTCGTTTGATTCATTTCTTCTATTAATTCCTCTTATTTTCCTTTAATACTTCTTACATTCCATGTTTACATTTACATTGGATTTGTTTTAATGTGAAATTCTCGACTTTCTTTTGTTCTTGGTTTACCTCTGCTGCCAAGCCTGTTATTATGACATTATTTTTTTATTTATTTGCTGTTCTTACTTTTCACTATGTTTCCAGGTTGTCAATTCTTTTTAACATCCCTTGCTTTTCTAGCAACCACTTTTTTTGTTTTTTTGCCATTTTTCTTATGAAGTTTTCAAACATGCTCTTTTCTCCATTTCCACATCGTTCCTAGCTCATTTGTTTCTTTATTTCTCACTTCCTTTTAGTTTTTTATATTTTAAAACTACTTATTAAATTTTTTATGGACTTTTGCATGTACGTGGTTCGCTGATTTAAGTTCCACTGAACAGAACAGAGGATTATTATCGAATTAATATATCTTTACCTCTCCTGAATAATATTATTACACATCTGCAATACAGATTTAATAAAGACACGATGAATTTGTTCAATTTTAACACCATACATCCTAGTGTTTTATTGACAAAAAACTGGCGAAGATTTAGATGCTACTTCAAAATCTGTTGCAAAATATTTAACTAAAATTTTACCTGAAATTATAATGGCAAAAGAAAAAGAAAATAAAAGAAAGAGAATGCTTTAGATGTATTCAGAAAATTTGACCCGAATATTTACTAAACATAAAAAAAATTTTCAAACATTATCTACTCTGCCTGCTTAGCGTTGCTTCTGCAGAAAGAAGTTTTTCTGCACTGAAATGATTCAAATCGTGGCTGCGAGCCACTATGTCTCAAGAAAGATGTCAATGGGCTGCCTCGGAGTTGCGATTTGACCCCTTTGGATTTATTTTTGTGGGGAACCGTGAAGAACCGATGTTATGCCAACAATTCAGAAACGATGCATGCACTTAAGGCCAATATCATCCAAGAAATCCGTGAGTTATAGCCCGAAATCATCAACAAAGTCTTGGAAAATTGGAATCACAGAATGCGCTACTACGAAGCCAGACGAGGCAGCCACTCAAATGAAGTTGTGTTTTATAATTAATGGGAATGTTTGCTCTTACTAATAAAGCCATAATACCTGGAAAAAATTAAATTTTGTGCATATTATTGCATTTTTAAAAAGAAACTTGAATCTGGCCCACCCAGTATAATAGTCCTTTTTATATAAATTATATTTTTTTATTTGATTGCTTTGTATTTATGGAATAAAACTATTAAAATTTTTCATTTTTTTAAATTACCCCCCCTAAGTCAGTTGGCTGGAAACACCTTTGCTTGTACTCTGTAGTAATATGTTCCTTATTAACTTTTGCATAATTCTAATCAATAAATCAGACATTGTGTTGTCATTGTATTCGCAACTAATTAAGTAATGAAAGGAATATAATTGATTATATAAGGTATAATTTTATAGTTACTTACATCATTAAATCGTAACATATGGCATTGTGGTATTTTAACGATATTATCTGAAAGTTTTCTTAATCAGTGGAAAGGTGTATGAACATATAAGAAGTTAAATTAATAAAATAATATGACCTGAGATATTCCTACAGTTGATAGGATAGTCGATAATAATTTATTTTATCTAAATTAATCACAAAATAACAAAAATGTCTTTAAAATAATAAAAAAATAATTAGGGTTAGTGTCAACTTAAACAGACACTTTTTATTTAATATTTATTTTAAACATTTTTATTACATTTTAAATGATTACAGTACTTTATTTTAGTGTATGAATATTTATTTATTATCAGAGAACTCATAAACATCATTAATATACTAAAATTATTTTAGTTTTAATTCCATGTTATATCTAGAGAACACTCAGAAGTTTATCTTTTATGAAAAAATAAATATGCCGTAAGAAATGTAACCACTGACTAAATTAACCAGTCCGTAAAATTATATTACGCTAAAACAATAAGTGCGCAAAGTTAAGTCCGAAATCGGAAAATTATGCAGCTAAACTGGAAGTTCATTAAAACTTTTTTAATAACACTGATTGCCGCAGCGTTCGCAAATTGTCACAGTGACATCTAAATTGGAATCGTCTGCAAAGTCCAATAATTTGCACGAATTGATGCGCAAAATTACATTGCAGACGACGACATATTAGCGACGTCGCGCGCCTGATGCCGTCGTAAAGTATGTCGTTGATGCGTGTAATAACAATGCACTATAAACACGATATTTAAGGCCGATGTGTATCAAAAATCCACGTAGTTTTTAAAGTGTTCACAGTCTAGATGACAATTTTATATTGAAACAAATAGAGACGGTTTTCCAACAGACGCTCCGCGTTCAATAACTGCTGACCTATATTTCGGTTAAGTTTTTAAATTACTTATGAAAAGTCTTTGAGTGTGTATTGCTTTCTTTCGTGCCGGATTATTGGAAGAGATTATTGCGAATATAAAATAAAAGAGTGCATCGTTTGGTTCCTGATTTAATCGAATTATAAATAGTTTTAAATGAACTTTTGTTTGATAATAAAAAGTATTTGTCTAAATGTTAATGTTTACTAAAATTATTTTCTTAAATGTTTTAACAAACAACAATTCATGTATATATACGATCATAAAGATAAATGTAACTGTTGATATATGGTTATGCATGTTATAAATAAACACTAATATAACATACATTATATTTTAAGCATTACAATTTTATGTATATAAATATATTACCAAGGGCTGAAAGACCACTGGTCGATAGCCATGAAACAGAAGACCAATTATGTTAGAATTTATTTTATTTTATACATTACAAGTATTATATTTTATTTTCATTCTGTGAATAAAGATGTTTAGTAGTAGTAGTATATTACCAAAATATGATTTATGTATTTAAATTACATTATAAAGTTAATAATACAATGTTGTATCTAACTTTAGTATTCATATTTATGTAATTTGATTAAATTATTTCTGTTTTCTTTCTATTAAAGCAAACCTTTCAGAATAAACGGAAAGCTATAGAGGGATAACTAAATTTTATACCTTATCATCCCAATCTCAAATTGCCTAATTTATTTGTAAACATGCTTATCCAACGCTAGTTTACAATGTTTAAATTTATTTACGACAATACTAAGTAATTTAATAAAGAATATAAAATGAAGGGCTGAAAGACCACCGGTCGATAGCCAGAGCAGAAGAACAACTATATCAGAATTTATTTTATTTTATCCATTACATGTATTGGATTTTATTTTTTCTCTGAATAAAGATGTTTACTAGTAAAATGAATAAAATATTCACATTAATTAACATTTTTTGTTAATTATCCTCTAAGAATATAAGACACAATATATACTGTATATAATATATTATTTTATATTAGAGCTCGCTAACTGAAATAAACTCAAATGACTGATAATAATAATAACTCGTGGCTATAATTAGTATATAATTTAAGTATAGCTTGCCTTGAATATTACATAATGGTACGTCGTCGATGTCATATTATCGTTCCATATACTTTGCGAAAATTTGAAATTCACTACCTAATTTGCCTTTCCAAACCTGCAAGAATACTCAATTAGTGCTCCACCCAGTTAATAAGTTTGTTACTTTGGGGCGTGAATTTGGTTCCGATGCTTAAATCCGAGTTAATTACGCCTTAATTACCTGTATTAATAAAATTACTTCGCAAGTTGTGCGCGCCAAGAGTAGGTAAATTTTGCGTGAGGAATTAATTAGGGAACAAACAGAAATTTCAAGTGTATTTCTGTCTTCAGAAAGAATTATTTCAGACTGGAGAATGTATACTGTTGTGAATTAATTTAAAGCAATATTTTTTTATATTACGATCATCAACATTAAATTATTGTGTTCCGGTCAACAAAATTTTCGGACTGGTTTCGACCTGTTGTAGTAGGAAGGAATAATTTATTGTTTATCATTGTTATTGCTAATTTTCGCTGAAGACAGTTCCTCAATTGTTGATAGGTTATTCACTCAATTAAGGAACAAAATATGTCAGAATGGTGTCTCTATCCTTAAATTTTAAAGATATTTTAACTAACTTTTAAAACAATATAAATTAATTAGAATGTTTAAAATACAAATTTAGTCAGAGTTTATATACTGGCGCTATCTTTTCCTACCTATTAAATAACATTTTCATTATTTCTACTAATTCCTTATAATATTTCTCTTTCTTATTGCTATATCAAATACGTTCTACTTTTACATTGTAAGACTTTCTCATATTTTTCTTTTTTTTCTAATTTTTTTATATTTCTCTTACAACCCACAACTAGCTTAAGTGACTTTTTTTCATATCGAGTTTACTTTCTTTGCTCTATCAAATAAATTATATGTATTATGTGCAATATATTTCTGTATCTCAGGATTTTCTACTTCCAATCCCTTCACTATATTCGCTTCACACTGTAATCAATAATTAACTATAAGTACTTCGTTATCCCCATATTTTTAATCACTTTCTGTTCCATTGCTCTCTATTTTCCATTTCTTAGTCTTAATAAATTTTCTTCCATTTCCAGCATGTGTTTAACAAGCATCCCTTTCTTTCTTCATACCCAAACGTATTTTTTCTTCATACTTTCACCTCATACATTAAAATCATTCGTTACACTTCTTGAATGACTTTCACACATTTTGAACTATTACTGATGAAGATTTAAATTAAATTACACTTGGTTTGTTTTAAAATTTTTCTATATTTACTCGACTAGTTTCGCTTTTAAGGCATTATCAAGAAAATTGTGAACGTGTAATTTAATTTAAACCTTCATCAGTAATCATTCATTATATGTTATTCGTAATTGTTTTTACTTCCTTTTTAGGATTTTTCAAGCTGAAACATCAATTTAACATTCCCATATTTTATTCGTTTTTTTCTCTCTATTTTCCATTTAGATATTATTTTAATAGCACATGTTTCTTATACCTTTTTACTAGTGCCTAGTCCTCTAATACAACTTTTAATCTCATAACTTGATTTCCATTGCAATCATGTATTTTAGGACTAATTTTTTCTCTGTGTATACTCAAACGCTTGTTCTTTATACTTCCATTTTACAAATTAAAATCATATGTTACATGCGACTAGAAATTTTGGCTGTCACCATTTCTTTTTTTATCATAAATCTTTATCTACCCCCACACTTTTACATACTTTCTTACTCTCTATTCTCCATTTAAATTTTCTTCTATGCAGGTTTCCCATACCTCTTTCACTAAAGTCTAGTCTTCTAATTCACACTCCTTTATTTCACAACTTGCTTAATATTTCCATCATGTGCTTCATGAACCACTCCTTCTTTCTCTTTCTCTCTCTGTACTCAAATGCACTAGTTTATTTACATTTCTACCCCATATATTAAAATATTTCGTTGCTTGCACATTCATTGCCTTTATTTGTACCTACTGTATCTATTTAACTCACCCATCTATATTTTTTAAATAAACTCCAAATACTAAATAGTTCTAGTTCTTTAACTTTTCTCTTTCTACCATTTATTCTCTCATTTTCTTCATTTTTCTTAGGATTACATAAAGTTTTCTCTTATTTATTCATATACAAGTACCTCTTCATAATCTTAAACATATCTATTCTCAATCTCTCGCCATTAAAATACGAGGTCTACCTGGAAAGAAGTACCAGTTTATGAATATATAAAAAAACTAGGTTATATAGTAATAGTAATTTAAGCATTTGTCGTAACGAGTGAAGTATTGAGATATGTAATCATACCTTCTTTCAGCTCTTCATCTCTTTCAAATTTTTTTCCTTTCAAAAATCTCTTAAATTTTGTAAGACTTTAATGGTTTACAAGATTAACTGTCCTGGTTTTATCTTTAGATTTATATCTTTATGATATGTCTGATTTGATCATATAATAGTATATTGTATAATGAGCATACAATGATACCTATTGCCCACGAGTATGAAATTTGCTGCATGAGCCGAAGGCGAGTGCAGTAATTCATATGAGTGGGCAATGGTCATTGTATGCGAATTGTACACTATACTTTTTCTACGATTATAGATATGAATTAAAAAATTCAAATATAGATTTCTACTAATTGACCTTGAACAAATTTTTATTTATTAAAAATATACGTGATATTGATACAGTTATGAAACTTTCTTGGAGATCATGTATATGATGGAACATTTACCGTAGGGTTTAATTTTGTAACAAAACTACTCTTACTATTATTAGTTACCATTATTTTGCGTAAATTTCAACTCACTCGCAATTTTATTTTGACGTTTAATTTCACGTCAGAAAAGTCAACTCAAAAATCAAATTTTATAATGTTCGTATAATATTTGCGTGTAATTGAAAAACGTTATTTTTTGAATTAAGGAAATAATAATAATAATAATAATAATAATAATAATCTTTATTCCGTAGACCATATAGTGTACACAATATACATTTATGGTATTGGAAGTGTCAATATACAAACTTAAAGTATTATTTCTTATAAAATATCATCACATAAATTATAAACAATTTTTCAAATGTATTAATTATAAAAAACGTTTAGTCTGATTCAATATTAATATTATTAATACTATGTTATTGTAATATACCTCTCCTGTTTAACTATTGTAGCACTAGTGCTCTAATGGAAAATATTGTACACTAGTGCTACAATATATATATATTGTAGCACTAGTGCTACAATGGTTGCTATGACA
>CAXAKX010000444.1:0-48000 GCA_963969525.1 Ontholestes murinus | reverse complement strand
AACCAAAAGAAATTTGGAAGATAGCAAACAAATATAAGACGAAAATCCATGTCAATTAAATGGAACATTAGAAATAATCTTCGGCAAATCGTTGAAGATCATAAAGAAATAGCTAACATATTTGGTCTATATTTTTCCAACATTGCAAGAGAAAAACTGACTCAACATTTTCGATAAACCAGCTCAATGTACTGTTCAAGATATGGTACCCTTACGATTGTATTTACCAATGTTACAACTCATTAGGTCTATCATATTATAAATCAGCTTAAAAATACAAATATAAGTGGTATCGATGCACTACCTACAATTGTCTTGAAATATGTTAGTTTTTATATTCTTAAACCCATGATTCATTTGATAAATAAGTCTATTGAAAGCCAGACATTTCCATCAGGTCTTAAATATTCAAAAGTAATAATAATTTACAAAAATGGTGACTCTGATGAAACTGAAAATTTTAGATCAATTTCTCTTCTTAGTGAACAATCAAACATTATAGAACGAGTTATTTAAAATAAAATTATGAATTTTATTCAAAAATATAAATTATTAAGCGACCATTAACATGGCTTTAGAAAAATATATTCAACTGAATCTGGAACTCGTTTTTACTTTCCCTATATAGTATTTCTGATTAAATACTTGAGTATGTGAAGATTATTATTATTAGTGGTTAAAAGTATATCCTTTCTTCAACAGTTTTATTGTTAACTATATGTACATTTCCCCTATATAGTATATATAGGGGAAGTATTGTTTTCGTGCGTAAAAATGTCTGGGGGCGCTCTAGCTCAAAAACAAATGACCCGATTGAGATGAAACTTGAGAATTAAGGTTTTATCGTTAAAAACTGAAACTAAAAAGCTTTTGGTGAATATCCATAGACCGGAAGTGGATGTTTACTCGAGGCGTTTTCTTGTTTTTTGGTAATATTTTGTAAATATGAAAAATTTTAAAAAACAGTTCAAACAAAAGTTAAAGAGAATATTAAACTGAACAAGTTTTATTTGAACATTTTTTTAATTATATTCTTAACTTTTGAGAAAAAACATTGAAATTTTGACATTTTCTGCCAATTACTAATAAACTATTGGAGCTACGTGAAATTTATATGACAAATAATTGTAGAGAATTTAAAACTGTAAACGTTATTAAGAATAGCTTTTTGCTTAAACCTCATAGTCATAAGGATTGTGGCGACCGTTACTACGTGGTAATTCATGATAAACACTTAACTAACGCACTTGCTATGTTTTAACCACTTTTTAGTGGTTAAAACATAGTAAGTGCGTTAGTTATGTGTTTAAACCTCATAGTTTTCGAGTAAAATATAGGGAAATTACTATGATGGCCACATTACCATTTTTGATTATATTTACAGTTGTATAGGTAAAGCTAAATACACAATTGAACTTTCCTTTGATTTAAGTCGTGCCTTTGATACAATCCGTAGAGAATTTATAATCGAGACATTGTATAGCATCGGTATTCGAGGTTCTGTGTTAGACTGGATAATATCATATTTATCGTCCCGGAAACTAATTGTTAAAATTGAAACAAATATGTCAATCGACTACTATACAAATATAGAGGTACTACAGGGTTCAGTAGGGGGTCCTTATTTTCATAAATTATTTACCGAATTTTCTTTCTCCTCCCAGATCACATTGTGATATTTGCTGATGATGCCTAGAGGAACTTCAGCATAAATTAAATTGAATTCTAGATCAATTTAATTTGTGGTGAAACTTTAACAGTGTTATCTTGAACTTGAATAAAACTTTTATAATGGCAAAAGTGTTCCTGATGAATTCTACAATATACATTCTAATATGAATGAATCCCATAATTCGTGTAAGTTTCTAGGAGTAATTACGGTTTCTAAATTTACCTAGAAGAAGCAAGTAAATCAAGTTTGTAACAAACTTAATAGTGGCTAGTACGCACTGTTAAAATTAAAATATGAACTTTCTGGAGCAAAATTACTTAATGTTTATTTTGCAATATTCGGCAAAGTTATATAACGTTATATTATGGAAAAAAACAGTACCAATAGCTCTAGAGTTTTAATTAAGCCGATAGAATCTTGTAAGAATACCTTTATAAATATCAATATTTTAACATTTCCTTGTATTTACATATATAGATGCATACTATATACAAAAAAGCTTTTGCTAGATTTTAACGTACATTCCTCAAATCATGATTACAAAACGAGAAACGAATCATCTTTATATATTCCAAAACATAATATCTTAATTTACAAAAAATCTCCAAACTACTCAGGTATACTTCTTTATAATAAACTTTAAACAAATAAATACCAACAATCATATTAAAGTTTCAAAAGTATGCTCAAGGAATGGTTGTGTAAAAAGGGTTATTACTCTGAATGTGAATATTCAAGTGAATAACATTTTCTCAATTGTACTATTGTATCAGTTAATTGTAGGTTTTAGTTTACTTTTTATACACTATGTCTTAATTGTGAAACTATTGTATGTAACTAAATGTACTTTCATTATCGCATCTTTATTTAAGCAGCTACGTGAATATTATTATTATTATTATTATTATTACAGTGGATTTAATTAAACCGCGATCATGTATACACTTGGTAATAGTTTTATTTATTATTTATTCGTAGTAATTTAATATTGATGTTAATTATCTCTATGTTTTATTAGGTTCTAATCTTTTCAAACAACTGATATTACTTGAAATTTTAAATTCTAGAATGTCTACCAAGTCTGTTAATTGTTTCCAGTTATCCTAAAAAAATACTAACTGCATAAATCATTATTCTTACATATATATTTAATGTAATAGAACAATCTTATAAAGACCATAGATATCTTATTACAACTAAGGAAACTCTCTTTATTCAGCTTGGACGTAGCAGTAAATAATTTACAGAAATTAGGTAATATTTTTCAAGTTTGAGAGAGAAAAGTTTGTAGTAGTCTGGGAGAGACTTTAATTATATAAAATTTGCTTGAGTTAATTAACGTCTACCTTTAAATACTAAATTTTAGCTGACCAATTTTGTATAAAAGCATCAAGCAATGTTATTACAGGTATAGAATATATACAGTAGTAATATTTTAATTAAACTCTTTTTAAACTGAATATATGAAAAGGACACAATAAAAACGAAGTGGGCGTCATGGTATCCATTATATTTTGATTAGGTTTTATAGGTTACTTTAATCAATAATAAGTTCTGAGGTACAGTACTAATACTTTAGTATTGCTTTGATAGTTGTACTATTAGCAACACGCAAATTAATTTTGTTTTATTCAATGTCTGTCGAGGTTTTAGCCAGAGAAGTACTTGTTTCGAAATTAATTTGTTTTGTAGTCTTAGTAAGACTCATTGTTGTAGATTCACAAAATGTTTTCGTATTTTTAAATTATTACTAATACTTTAATTTCGACTCGACTAATCAATATAAAATGAACAGTACCGTATTTATTTGTAAGATTTTCTATGTATGTCATATTTTAATTACAAAACAAGAAAATATTGTGCTTAAAACTTTTCTACGGAATTTTGTTTCTATTGCATTGGTTTTTCAAATTTATTTTTTGTAATCGCTCATGCTTATTGCTATACATTAGAATTGATCTGATCAGTTTTTATTATCTTAATTTTCATATTTCTTAATATTTCCATATTCTATAGAAGCATTTTTTAGCAGGATTTTCGAGAAAGCTGTTGAAACTTTATCATTTATTAATTATTGGTAAAAATTAATGTTTTTCTTTAGTTTACAACTAGTTTAACTCTTATTAACATCTTATTAGCTTCAAATATCTAATATTCAAATAGAAAATAGAAACATGTTATGTAATAACCTACCATGGTCAACATATATCTAATAACAATAAATAGTTACATCAATACATTAATTTAGAAATTTTAGCATTTTTAATTAGGGCATTGAATGAGTGGGCAGAGAAATAGGTTCAATAAAAGGGCCAATTAGTGGTAGTTTTTTTCGTAGACAAGGCAGCAAGCTAATTAGTTTTGGTGTTATTCAATCTATATTATCTGGTTCACTCTAATTACTTATTTCCAAGTAAACAATACAGTAGTTATAATTAGCTTAGCTGTGTTCTGAAATTAATATAAAGTAGATTGATAATTTTATTATCGAAAATTATTATAAGGTTTATTCTGCTTAAATAAATAAATTTATTGATTAACTAATAATAATTACTCTCTCTTAAATATATATCTATATAAACGAAAGGCAATTTCTACCACATATATTATATGTATTATATTTAAGGAATTTGATTAAAAAAAGTTGATATACATTCTATTGTACAAATAATATTAAATTTTATATTAAATATTATTTTTAAAAAGACGTATAAGAGAAATAACACAAGTAATATCTTATTATAATTTATTAAAGAGGGAAATTCTAAAATATGCACAGCTTAAATTGTGGCGGAATTCCAAAGGCGCAGGATATTACGATGTATTGACATAGCATTAAACTTAATTCTTGGAAAGTGTTTGAAATTCTGTCCTTATTTAATAATTTTATGGTAAAAAGTTCTACGATGTACGTGGTTTATTTTAAGAAAACGAATTTTTTATTTGCGTTACTTTGCATGTACAAAAAATCAAAGGCATATATGCTTCTCTCTGTAGGTACCATCACATGTATTTCTTTTATGTAATGACTGATAGTATATATTGAAGTGTATTATACATTTATAGTGCGGTTACGCCAGTATAAAAGCGCGATTCTGCTTATTTGAAAACCCTAGTGACAAGGACTTGATTTAAAATGAAAAAATTAACCCCAAATACATTTTTGATCGTACAATAAAATGCTCACAAAATTAAATTCTTCACTTGACAATTAAATATTTAAATTTAAACTGAACGTTTAGTCATTGTGGTATAATAAAATAATAGAAACATTATTTTGTAGAACGGCAAATTAATTTTATGTTTAAGTTAATGTACTTAAAGCAATTTCTCCTAGTAATTAGTATTTTCAATTGCTTAACTAATTATAATGTATTATATAGGTTATTTGCAATAGAGAGCATCTCTCTAATACAAGGGTTCGTACTTTTTATTGTATATGCTAATAATAAAAATAAATATAGCGAAACTGATTAATAGAAAAACATTAGGAGATTCTAATATTTCTCAATAGTTTTTACAAATTTTAAATGTTAGTAGAGATTGTAAACTTTATTTATTATTATAGACATATTAGCATAAATAATAAGCAATTGCGATTGTCGTTGTTTTTTGTGCTGTATGTATTGTTCCTCGCTATATTTCTAATCAATTATATTTGGCTAATACAATTTTTCTTCTTTTCGTGTTTTGGTTTCCATAACAATAAATATTTAAAGTTTCATCCGAATCATCGGCAGATTTATATATAATTCTAATTAATTGTTTCCCTTTTCAAAATATTATAAGTATAAACTAAAAAACAATTATATATTGACTTCTATAAAAAATACCAATACCTAGAATTTGTTGAACCATTTTATTGAAATTTTTATAAAATGGCTATTTTTATGAAACAAATTGATTAAGATTTGAATAAAATCTAGGTAGCACTTACTAATAATATATTTGAAGAAATAAAACCAGTCAGTGTGTAATTAACTATCAATTTTGAAAATCCTTCTAAGCTTGAGAACAATACCACGCCCTCTTGGCATCAATATCAAAATATTTTCCAATTAACTGATTTTGAACTACAGACCGCGATGAACGTCACTTAATACTTCGTGCCCCAAGAGGCGGATTTTCAAAAACTCGATTAATTACAAACTATTGGATGAGAGGTGTAAGACCTAGAATGTCAATGTCAATTCTGAAAAAGTTCACATTTTTTTGTAGAAAGCGACACAGACTTCATATAAGGAGTGATGATATGGGCTGCAATATGTTATGGTAGCAAATCACCCTCAAGAAGAGTGGTCCGTCTTGGGCTATCGGTATTGGAGGATACCTGTGTTTTATTTGTTTGGTATATACTGTTAAATCTTGGTGGCCGTAGTGGCTGATTAAATTAATATTCACGACTAATTAGTTATTTATTTCTGTTAATTATAATAAGTACAAGACTCTACAATTAATAATGCGTTCGGTTCGACTCACTGTCGCCGACTACAAGCTGATTATTTGTTATTTTAAGGGTCCATGCCTCCCTCCCATATTGCACCGGGGGTGGTACTTAACATATACTAGACAATGGTATACTAGACAATCCCATTTTCCACAGGATAATGTTTTTTTTTTGGAAAAAGCTAACATTTCCGTCTTCCCATGTCCTGTTCTGTCGCCCGATTTCTTTCCATTGAACATGTATGGGATCGATTGGTACGCACCACATCCTCCAGATAACTTACACGATCTTCAGCTACAGATTCAAGAAGCTTACAGCTATAGATCACGATATTGATAGCAAGCTACGCTGTCTAAATGACATTACGTCAATTACAATTAGTAACGAAGCATCTCATTACTGAAAATCTTTT
Source organism: Ontholestes murinus (assembly GCA_963969525.1). NCBI lineage: Eukaryota > Metazoa > Arthropoda > Insecta > Coleoptera > Staphylinidae > Ontholestes > Ontholestes murinus. Next base: position 41,469 of record CAXAKX010000444.1, on the reverse strand, counting down.
AATCTTTTGTTTTTTAAATTTTATTCATTACTTTATTCCATAAAAATAGACGTTTTACGAAAACTCTAGGTGTTTCAATGTTTATGGAAGTCAGTATACAGGGTGTTAATACTAAGTCGTTACACCCGAAAATGACATTTGGTGCTCCGGATCCCCCGAGTCGGAAAGCTGGTTTATTTGAAGGAGTATTTCAAAAAACCAAAATGTTTCAGAAATAGCTGTCGCCTCTCTAAAACATTTTATTTACAATTATTTTTTATTTCAAATAACAAAATGGCGACCGATCAAAATTTCAAAACAATTATTTCCATCGATTTTTTGAAAGTAAAACATTTATAAAATCCTTATGCTGTCTACTACAAAATTTGTCCTATCCAAAAAAGTCTTTATTCGGTTACTTGAATTACATATGAGTATGACGAAAAAAAAACATTTAAAACGAAGTAGCTTGCTGCCACTGAACAATGAAACTAAAAAAGATTAGATTTGACAAGTACACGAAACCGAATGAGATAATCGTTCTTCAAACTTAATCACAAATTGGAACTAAAAAACTTGTTAGTTTTAACGAGTTCTAACTGCCATTTTAGGGTGTAACGACTTAGTTTTAACACCCTGTATATTACAGTTCACTCTATTACTTGAAACCTTAATATCTTCTTATTCACAACATATAACTTGAGTAACAAGTACACAAAGTTAATTGTAAGGTTGGCTAATCAAACTATACTTACACACAATATGTTTTAATGCATGTATTATTGAATATTAATCAACATACAAATAAATCCAAGCTACATACTTGTTATGTTCCATGTTTTTATTTGCAGTTTCCTGACATATGTTTCAAATTTCACAATTCATTTTCAAAGGAGTATAAGTTACAACTAAATACGCGATGTGTTTTACATATAATATATATGACTAGATACAATTAGAATTCTACATAATTATATGCCTCCCCGTTGATATTTTTTGGTTATTATTAACTATGGTTTAGATAGGGGTTCTCGTATTTGCAACTGGTTATTCACTACTAAACGTCCTAGGTTGATTTTATTGACTTGAATTGCCGAAATGTGATGTTTTTTGAGTTTTTTTATGATTTTATTGCTTGTTCTTCACGTGTAATTAATAGCAGAATTATGTGATTGTTCTGTAGAGGTTTCTTGTCCTTAGTATAATGTTTTGGCGATTAAAGATATGGATTTCTTCTTTAGAATTTTATTTAATAGATTATCTGTTTAGCCGCTGTTTTTTTTTTCGATTATTTTAATTGTTTTGAGTTCGTTCTCGTAATCTTCATTGTTTAGTGAAAAAGTAATTAGTCGTTGTATTTATGAGTTTAAGGCCGCCTGATTGCTCTGAGTAGATTGATGGAAATTATTAGGAATTATTGTGATAGTAGGTTTCCTATATATTTTATATTAAAGTTAATTTAATTTACAACTAGTAGTGCTGTCTAAAAAATAGTTCCATCATGAATTGGATGTTGGTGTTAATGTCGTTAAGGCTGTTAAGAATTTGATCCAACTGTCTTTTTGTGTCTGTACTTATACGATATATGTCGTCTACATACCTACACCAGAAATGCGTGTTTAATAGATTATTATTATTAGTGGCAAATGGTTTTTCTTTGAAATGTGCCATATACAATTCTGTGGTGACAATGAACCCATGGCGAGACCTTTCTTGCGAAAAAAAATATTTGTGGTCGAATGTGAAATAATTTTGAGTCCGGAAGGTGTATAGCAGAGATAATATTTCCTTATCATTTTTTGTCCAACTTTCGTTTTAAGGTTTCTATTTTTCTATTGGTATTGAGGCAAAGAGGTTTTTAACATCGAATCATATGAAGATGCTTCGTTATGGCATATCCAGCTCATGAGTCCCGAAATCTGTTGAATTTCTCACAGAGAATTTTGATGTGCACTGGAATAAATATGGTATGAGTTTAGTTGGGTAGGTGTATAGTAACTTTGTGAGTGCGTTGATATAAGCGGCTACTGGACGAATAGGGCTGTTGGGTTGGCTGAATTCATGACCTTACCATATATCGGAATATTTGTTTAGGATCGATGATCAATTATGAGTTCTTCACTGCTTGTACGACTCCTTTTTGATACTTATTGATCGAATCCGTTCTCATTTTGGTGAAGGTGGTATTATTTAGGAAATCTGTATTTTGGAGACATATTAATCTTTTTTCATGATTGTTTCTCCTTTGATGAGGCTGGTGAAATGTAAAATTGTTCATTTCCATTTGGGGTTATATTTTAGCACGGTGTAGTGCGATTTCTGAGTCGATTGCCAGAGAATTGTATTCTTGTTTCAGATTTGTGTTAATAATATGTGCTTTTTGTGTTTGTTTGGTTTGGATGAGTTTATTGAGTTTCTTTCCTTGTGTTGTGTAATTTCTAGAATAACATTGCCATCTATTACATTTATTTGAAATCGAATAAATCAGTAAAAGCAAGAAATTTGATCTCCAACTGAAAAATATATATAGTAGAAGATACAATTTAGGCCAACACCTAAAGGTTATCTGCTTCTTTTTTCAAACAAATAACCGATACTAACGTAGGCAAATTTGAAATTATTACTGTACAAATTAGTCTCTCAAAAATAGTTACTCGTAAAGAAGCACCAGGTACCTTACTGCTTAATTGCCACATAACACCCAACAAAATATTGCAGGTTTGTGAGTTTGTTAAGAAGAATTGAATTATCTTACTTTAATTGATTTGCCACACCACTTACCATTAATAGTTTTTGACATAGCATTTTCAAGTCCTCTGCAGATTTATATTGCGCAAGCTTAGAATAGGCAAGTATTAATCGACCAATTAAACAAGCTGATGTTTGTAGAATTTCTAGCAATGATAATAATAAAGATAGTAGAATAATACACTGCAGAACGGGAACAAATGATTTGAGTTTGTTAAAAGATGTATCTCCAAGCGCTAAGTAAAATTCATTTCCAGATGGCCTTTTGATGCGGTGCACCAATAACCTCGAGTGATGTGGAATCAACTAACAGCCCTTATAAATCGCAGTTAAAGTAAAAAATAATATATTTAATTAGACTGATATATATTATTATATATGTCAAACATAATGACACGTAGTGTCAAACCATAATCCCTTTTTGGGACAAAAAGGGCCATATTTGGCAAATCATGTGATAAATGTTCATCAAGAAAGTCTTCGTGGAGCAGAACTTTTGCAAGACGAATAGAGGGTGAGAATGGAACACATTTTTTTGTGAATTCAAACCTTTTCAAGTGCGATCGAAATTTTTGTAAAGAATTATTATGTATAATGTTGAAATACTTTTGTAAGCATCTTAGATAAAATAAATAATACCTAAATAATACCTAATACGATATTTTTAAATTCATTTTCACCGTAATAAATGGTTTCTATATTCTGAAACATAAAAATGCAAATTAAGTTTTTCTAGTTAAAAGTGTTTCATAAACAAGCTAGACGCCAAAACTCAAATTTACCATTTGTATCGGTACAAAATTTCAATGAGCACCTAGTATGTATTGTTATGTAAATTTTCTTTCCGTCACAAGACAAAAATGGTGATTTTGCCATCATAGTACTTTCCCTATATTTTTCTCAACAACCATGAGGTTTACGCAAAAAGGCTATTTTTAATAATTTATTTACTTTTGAATTCTCTACAATTTCTTGTTATATAAATTTCAAATGTCAAAATGTTTAATTTTAATTTCTTTCCTCGAAAGTTAAGAATTTTATTAAAAATATGTTTTAATAAAACTTGTTCAATTTTTCATTTTCTTTTGCTTTTGAACCGTTTTTAAATATTGTTCATATTTAGAAAAATATCACCAAAAAAACAAAAAAACGCCTTGACTAAACATTTACTTCCGGTCTATGAATGTTTTCGCCGATTTCACGTTTTTTCATTGTTTGTGTATTTTCATGTATGTATACGAAAAAAGTAAATGTCACTGTCACAACCGTTTTCTTTAATTTTCTGGTATTAGTAATTTTTATTAAAGTCGCGAGATCCGCGCATTACATGGTCCTTCGAACCGGATAAGTTACAGTTAATTACGAACATAGTGCAAATTAACAAACCCAGTGATTTTCTCTCGTGAACCATTTTGCTACCGAGCAAAAGGTGGTCTAATATTCGTGTCGTTTAAGCGTGCAACAATTCCAACAACTTGCCGTTTTTGTGTCTCGTGAGTGCGCAAGTTGGTTGTCGGCCGTACACAAACGAACAATATTAACCGAGCTTTCTTACTTTGTGCAACATATCTCAGTAAGTCAACATGTCTCCTGCAATTGTAAAGAAACTGCAATGGCAGATGAAGAATATCATCAAAAAAAAGGAAAGGCTCCAGAAACGGCTTGCGGAACCCGAAAATGATGAGCAAATTATTTTGAAGCTCTGGACCGACCTTGTTCCAGCCCGAAAAGATCTAAATCAAATTGTGATGGAACTTTTCGATAACGACATCGACTCCATGGCAGACCAAGAAACATTCGACGACGACTATTTCACAATCGAGTGTGAGGTAGACAAAATAATTGCTAAATTGCAAGCGGCGACTCAGGCCAAGAGCGCGTCTTCGCCGTCAAGCCATGAACCCCAAGTGCGACTACCGGTAATCGAGTTACCTACGTTCAGCGGAAACTACGACGAGTGGCAAGGATTCAGTGACGCTTTCAGGAACCTCATCCACGACAACACGACGCTTGGAAACGCACAGAAATTCCACTACTTGCGTAGTTCGCTCAAGGGAGAAGCCGCGTTAATGATCAAATCCGTGCAAATGTCAAGCGACGCGTATCAACTTGCCTGGGACCAGTTAGTGAGCCGCTACCAAAACGAACGGTTTGTAATCAAAAAACATGTGCGATCGCTAATTCACCCGCCGACGGTCAAAAAGGAGAGCCACACGAGCCTTCGGCATTTAATCGACGTCGTTGCGCTAAACCTCGCATCGCTTAAGGCTATCAATCGGCCGACGCATGCCTGGGACGATTTACTGGTGGAAATCATCGCCGAGAAGCTAAACCCGGAGCTGCAGAAGGAGTGGGAAGGTGAAACCTGCTCTAAAACACCGACGTATTCAGAAAAGCAGGAATTTCGTGAAAAAAAATGCAAGCAACTGGAAGCGATGGATAGTGCGCGTACAACAATGGTGCAATTTCCGAAAGTCAAGTCGCTGACTGTTAAATCGACCGAAGAAAAGTACGTGTTTTGTGACGGTTCACATGTGCGATACAAGTGCCGCGTGTTTCAAGGAAAATCGGTAGAACAGCGGATTGAAACGGTGAAACAAAAACATCTTTGTTACTGTCAACCTGCGTGATTAACATAAGAAACCAGCGAGGAAAAATAATACAGGTGTGTGCTTTGCTGGATTCCGGGTCGCAGGCGAATATAATTACGGAGAAATGTGCTGCGAAAATTGATTTGACAAGGCGCTCCTTATCAACGCCCATCGTCGGAGTCGGAGGCTCAAGAACCGACATTAAACAAATGGGAACATTTGTTGTGCAATCACGTGTGTCCAATTACAATACACCAATGAACGCGTTAATAATTCACAAAATAACGGATAAAATTCCGAATCATAAAATGGATATCCGGGGATTAACGCCCCCCGCGGGGATTCAACTTGCCGATCCGTCATTCCACAAGCCGCAAGAAATTGACCTGCTCATCGGGGCAGGCCTTTATTACGACATCGTAAACGGGCGTCACCTCCCCATGCGTCCATTAACGCTAATAAGTACTCACTTCGGCTGGATAGTTGCAGGTCAGTTACCGCAGGTGCAAACCACCCACTGTGCGACGGTAGGTTTCGTGGGCCTCAACGAACTAGTGTCGCGATTCTCGGAAATCGAGACTTTCAAGCACACAACAAGTACATACGAGGATCGTGAATGTGAGAAACATTTTGAAAAGACAAGTTCGAGAATGCCTTGTGGTCGGTTTGAGGTGGCCTTGCCCTTTAAAACCGATGCAAAAGGGTTAGCAGAATCCAGTGTATCGGCGAAACATAGATTTTTCGCGCTGGAAAGAAGGCTAGCTAAACAGCCGGAAGTTTACGAATCATACCGTGAATTTATGCGCGAATACAAGGAATTGGGACACATGCATCCAACAAGCGGGGATGTAACGAACGGCTACTACATGCCTCACAAGGAAGATAGCCTAACGACGAAGCTCAGAGTAGTTTTTAATGCATCCGCGCCGTCAAACAACGGGACATCATTGAACGACATGTTAATGGTTGGCCCCACCCTCCAAGATGACCTGTTCTCCATAATGCTGCGTATGAGGACGAAAACATATGTGATCACCGCGGATATCACCAAGATGTACCGTCAGTACCAGCGGATTTGGTGGCGTGAACATCCAGAAGACAACCTAGTGTCATATGAGTTGGCCACGGTCACATATGGAACCGCTCCCGCAGCATATCTGGCGATTAAATCAGTGCGCGAACTCGCGAAAATTGAGAGCAGTAATTTTCCGGTCGGCAGCGAAGTGTGCTTAAGAGACTTTTACGTTGATGATCCAATAACAGGTGGGAATTCTATTGAAGAATTGACTGTTATTCGTGACGAAGTTTCCACTCTTCTCGGAAAAGGTAAATTCGAACTTAAAAAGTTGGCAAGCAATAACCCCGCCGTGTTTGAGTGCTTCCGCACGAACATTAATGGCTCTGTAACAGTGCTGACTCGCGGGCTCAATGACTGTGTGACCACCTCGGAACCGTATGGAACAATAATGACTGTCTAAGTTATAAGTGCAGTGAAATTTCCGCGCGCGTATTCACTAAACGGACAATTCTAAGTGAGATTTCCCGCATCTACGATCCGCTAGGATTAATCGGCCCGCTAATCATCACCGCAAAAATCTTAATCCAAGATTTATGGAGGATGAAGTGCGGATGGGACGATCTTCTACCTGCCCTGTACCTCGACAGGTGGACACGGTATGCTAATGAGCTGCAACTGGTGAGGGACCTCGATATTCCCAGAAATGTAGTTCAGGTAGGCGCTGAATCATTCGAGCTTCATGGATTCGCCGACGCCAGCGAGAATGCATATAGAGCATGTGTGTACATAGTATCTGTTAGATATGGACGAAAAACCTCTTCCCGCTTGTTGTGTGCGAAATCTCGGGTTGCACCGGTAAAGTCAACCACCATTCCCCGTCTCGAACTTTGCGCCGAGGTATTACTAGCCGAGTTGTGTGATCGCGTGTGTTCCACCTTAGACACTAAATTTGTGAGACATTATTATTATTCAGATTTTACCATCGTGCTTTCATGGATTAAGTCAGAATCGCGAAAATTCAAAACGTTCGTGGCCAATCGCGTAGGTGAAATCCAGACATTGAGTGACGTTTCCGATTGGTACCACGTCGCGACACATGAAAATCCCGTCGATCTCATTAACCGCGGATTATCTCCGTCGGATTTAAACCATTCAACGTTGTGGTGGAATGGACCCGCCTTCCTGTTGAGTGAACAAGCCCCTGTCACATTTGTGCCAACTGCTGAACAGCCGGAAGTTAAATGTGGAATTATTTCGATTGAAATTGAGGACGTAATTCCAATCTGCTCATCCTTCCATAAAACAGTACGAGCAATGGCGTATATACTGCGGTTTAAGGATGCCCTAAGACGCTCTGCTATGAAGAGAAGTGGCCCATTCACCACCGAGGAGTTAGAGGCGGCAACCAACACTATAATCCGCCACCTGCAGCGATGCTCCTTCACAAATGAACTGGACTCGTTAACCAAGGGTGGGACAGTGCGAAAGTCAAGCCGCCTTACCTGCTTAAATCCATTTATCGACACCGATGGAATTTTACGAGTGGGCGGGCGGTTAGTGGAATCGAGCATGCCTTTATCTCGTCGGTGCCCGATCGTATTACCAGGCAACCACCAGTTAACGAAGCTAATTATAAAGGACATTCATAATGTGCAATTACATACAGGAACTCAGGGAACCCTCGCCGCCGTCAGAACTAAATGCTGAACGGCAGAAGCGTGACACATGAAGTGGTCGGAAATGTATTCGGTGTGTCCGCGCTCGGCCCCGATTCGACGCTCCGATTATGGGAGCTCTACCTTTATACCGAACACAGCAATTTCGCCCCTTTCTAAAATGCGGAGTTGATTACTGCGGGCCTTTTATTATTAAGGATGGTTCTCGTCGGTCTAAAAGAACTACGAAGGCGTATATCTGCGTATTCGTGTGTTTCGCAACAAAAGCCGCGCATATTGAAGTGGTCGCGGATCTCACCACGGAAGCATTCCTCGCAGCCTTCCATAGACTTATATCGCGCCGAGGATGCGTCGCTGAGATTTTTTCCGTCAACGCTACCAACTTCGTCGGCGCCCGAAACCACCTGAGGGAATTAGGAATTTTTCTTCGGGATGCTGAAGACGAGATAGGGACCGCACTCACAACCCAAAATATTAAATGGACTTTTATACCGCCGCGCGCTCCTCACTTCGGAGGCCTGTGGTCAAAAGTGTAAAACATCATTTACATCGAATTGTCAGGAATGCTCTTCTGACTTACACCGAGCTACATACTCTCGTAACGCAAATAGAGGCTGTATTGAACTCACGTCCTTTGTGCCAGCTGTCTGAGGATCCGAACGACTTAGCTGCATTAACCCCTGGACATTTTCTCATTGGTGATGCAATCACCGCACCGCTCAACCAGGATATAAACGACGTTCCGGCAAACAGGCTGTCTCGGTGGCAGTTCGTGGAAAAGCTACGCCAACATATCTGGAGTCGTTGGCAACGGGAGTATCTGTCCGAGCTCCACAAAGCGACCAAGTGGCAGAAAAACACCGTCAACATCGAACCTGGACGACTCGTTGTTATCAAGGAGGATAGCACACCACCGCTGTTATGGAAATTGGGACGTGTCGAGGCTGTTCTTCCAGGACCGGACGGAGTAATTCGGAGCGCGAGTGGTAGTGTGGTGAATAATGTTTAATTGAATGCTTGGCATTCAATGGGGGGCGGGATGTTTACGCCGATTTCACGTTTTTTCATTGTATATTTTCATGTATGTATACGAAAAAAGTAAATGTCACTGTCACAACCGTTTTCTTTAATTTTCTGGTATTAGTAATTTTTATTAAAGTCGCGAGATCCGCGCATTACAATGAATATTCACCAAAAGTTCCAATTTTTAGCGATAAAACTTTAAGTTTCAACTTCATAGGATCTTTCGTTTTTGAGATACATTCAGATAATCTCATCGGTTATTTGAAAGATAAACTTTATCAACAAGTGCCAACAGACAGAAAAAAACATGATAGTAAGCATAAGAAACGCTTGTGCTCAAATTCCCGCGGATATGCTTCTATCGTGTGTACAATCAATCGAAAGAAGGATCAATAAGTGTATTGAACTTGAAGGTCGAATTTTTGAACACTTGCTTTAATTAGAAAACTATTATGTGTGAGAGGCATGAACATTCACACATTCGTCTACATTTTTCAACGATTTTTGCCAATTTTGAATTTTGTCGATAATAGCGTCGTCTGTCACGAATACAAAAAAAATCAGATAAAACTACAAAAAATGGCGGTTTCTATTTAACATTTCTATTTCTCACCCCCTACCCCCTCGTGGGTTGAGGGTAGTGGGTCGAGTTTCATGTCATTAGATGTCCCCCTCCGAGGCGAACAACTTTTAATTATATTTTTTTTTATTCGATGTGTAGTTTTCGAGATATTTCAATGTCTTCACTTAAATTGAACACCCTGTATACTATATAGGAAAAGTAAAATAGCTAATAATAGCAATCAAGACACCTGATAGACGTCAAAAATACTTTCCAACAAATATCGAACTAACAATCGCATTACTAAATTGCAGGAATCTGTAATATCGGTTCTGTTTTCAAACATTTAATATTTCCGTCCAAACTTTATTTACATCAATTTTTCTCGAAAACTATGATGTTTACGCAAGAAGGCTATTCTTGATAATTTGTTAACTTTTGAGTTCTCTACTATTATGTGTCATATAAATTTAATGTAACTCCCATAGTTTATTAGCAATAAACAAAAAATGTCAAAATTATTAATTTTCAATTTTTTTCTTGAACGTTAAGAACTCAGCAAGAAATATGTTTGAATAAAACTTGTTAATTTTCACATTCTTTTTTGTTGAACCCACTTGTAGTTTATGAATGTTCACCAAAAGCTTGTCAGTTTCAATTTTTAACGATTAAACCTTAAGTTTGAAGTTTCATCTCAATCGGATCATTCGTTTTTAAGATACAGCGCCCACGGGCAGACAGACAGGCACAATTTTTTTCGGAAATTAGTGTAATAAGCTCAGAGTACCCCAAAACAGAAATTTCCGCAAAAAAAAATTTCAAAAAAATCGCTATCACAATACTTCCCCTGTATATACTTCGTATATAGGAAAAAATATTTTGTACGGAAATCATCTTATCTCAATTAGTTTCTAAAGAGCTGGATTCAACTAGATAGGTTAATGTCACATCAAGCCATGGAGTGATTAGAGCAACATTAATGAACAGTTTAATTTTGGCTATATTTGGGTGAATTTAGGAAATAATTCATAAAAATCAATGACATAATTAGCAATGAACAATGGCAATTCAGCTCCTAGCTATAAAGATTGCCTTCTCTTGATTGTATGCTTAACATCGAGTACTACATACAAACATTTATAGATTAAAACAATGCCAAAAATATATTTATCAGAAAATTTTCATCGATAACAGACATTGTCTAACTTTTTTCGGCATAACTACTAAAATTAATAATTTTGTTGAAAAATGTAATGAGTTTTTTAAATATAACAACCAAAACTCTAATTTAATTTATGATTGATATTATAAAAGCATTTTAAAATTGACATGCGTGTCTTGTGAAGGAATTTACAATGGTCAATCATTTTACCTTTGCAAATTATTTATTATACTGACAACAAGGATATACTTTCATTAATCCAATCGATGTTTGTGTTTTGGGTTTCCTGAAGAGTATAACAATGTAAATAACACTGTTTTATCCCTAAAACGGTCTTATTTATATTCAGCAATCCACTTTATCGATAAAGGTTGCATAATGGATTTGCTGGAAGCTCTTAAAATTCAACATTAAATACCAGACTGATTTAACGTATTTTCCTCTTTCTAAGAGCAAATGAATAGCACTTTATTTTAATTTAGGTTCATTATGTTTTAAAACGATAACAAAGTTATAATGTATTGGATTGATAAGGCTGTTTTTTGGCGAAACTCCATTATGCACTTAAATTAATAAAACACGGATCTAAAGAGTTTTGCTTTCTTATGTAAAGATACTGCTACAATTATTTCACTACACCGTGGCTTTATTAGGCATATGAGTAATGTAATTATCTACACAATAAATGAAAACTCTTTTAACATCATTAATTTAAATGCTATATAGTAAACGCCGCCCTCATATAAGAAGTAAAATTAAAAATCCAATCAATGATTGGAATTACAAAATTAAAAAAATATATAGTAGTCAATTTTCAATTTCGTAGTAAATATATTTTCAATTAAAACCTCTTTTCACATTTAAGAAATTATAAGCGCCAAGTAGTTCATAGTTTCATAACAAAAAATATAATCAATATTTAACAAAGGTTTATTTTACTTACTATTTATAAACCACTAAATTTCAATATTCACTATGAGTACTTAATTATATTTTAAGTAATATATTTTATGGTTATAAAATACTTGTTTTTATTACGAAAAATAATAGCCACAATATTTTCCTTTAAAGTTTTAATTTAAATAATTTATAGCTAGTCGACATAATATTTCAGCCGTGTTTTAACGTTACATATTTTTAAAATATAAAAGTGATACAGCAATTTAAACTGTAAATATTTTATATCTTCCTTAAATATTTTCATTCGTTTAAAATTTTCATTAGTTGAACATTTTTACACAATTCCCTTTTTATTTAAATTTTCTCCCTCTAGCAAAATAAAATTAGATCATTATCAAAACAGCAATACTTTTATTAAAAGTACAGAAGAGTATACGACTTAGTACATAAAAAAAATATGATTTATGTCTGTTATAATTTTTTATTAGCACAAAAGTGAATAAAGCGTACTTGGCCAATTGTTGAAATATCCATATTTTTAAATTTATCATTGTAGAGTTAAACCCACATAACAACAGAGGTACATGCTACATTTATGCAAATGTATATTATTATATCGCCTATTGATAGCTAAATTTAAAAAAATATTCGGCGAATAAATGTTTTTTTTTTAAATTTCTTTACTAATAACATGTAGTAATGTGAAGTTAATATTAATATTGTACTTAAAAATATTTTTAAACCTATTATCTAAAGTGACACCCTAAATTAGTTTCAGTTAGTACACCATTATAAATTATAAGGAACGATCATAATTCCAACAAAATTAATGTGAAAACGTTGAACCATAACTCCGTCTGATTTTCAAAAAAATCCCAATTTCATTGGATTCTTTATCCATTCGTACCATACGAATTAGGCAAGGATAAAATCCTTAAAGTTATCTTCGTTAATGCTTGGTGCTTAAAATGTTATAAACCAAAACCAAACAAAAAGCGAGGATTTTAAAGAAATTTTCATTTCGAAAGATCAACTGTTTCTAACGAACAAGTTATTTAATTTGGTTCTTACATACAAATTATGTAGTTTACAAATAATTAATGTGATAAATTGATTTAAACTTGTCCAAGAGTCAAATGTGTCAAAAGAAGGAATGTGTGACTACAAAGAAAAATCATATTCCGAAACGGAACCGTTTCAAGATTCGGATTCCAGTTATGTTCCGGACAGCGATTTTGAATCACTCTTATATCTCACCTTTTATTCCTTTGATTACATACAACAAGGTAAAGTTTAATAAGAATAAGTAGTATTTCCCATATTTGAATGAAATTATTTTTAGAATTCATTGGAAACATCTAAAGAAATAAGGAAATCCCAAAATAGTTGTGAAAATATCTCTTTGTCAAATTTGGTAGTAATTATTAATATAAAACATTTGCATGCGTGTTTTAGATTCTCCAGTACAAAAACAATTAACTGCTTTCACATTATTTTCGTTCTTAGTTTTTGTTGTTGTAGAATACACTTTAATTGGAAATAGCTGGAAGATTAAATTATTCCGAAAATGATAATTCTAATACGAAAATTATCAATGGTAGACGCAACTTTCAATATGAAATCTGCGACTTCAGTAAGTTTGTTCTTTGGTAATTCGGAAATTAATTATAAACTACTAATTGTTTTTGAACTTAAACTAAGGAAGGGGTTTCATTTATATATACCGTATGTCACGTTTTAAGACGCATCATAGGGAATCCCCATGTAAAATTTTCAATTGCAATTTGTATCTATAATAATAAATTTATTCATGTTATAACTAAGGTTTTACACTCGTCAGTAACATGATACATAAAGTGATTAAATAAATAAATATAATGGATAAGTAATTAAAAATATTCTACAACTATTAGTTAATTAACGTGTGTATACTAATGTGAAATAATATAAAAGATAAATAGAGTTCCCCACAAATGTATTTAAATCGATTCATCGTGTAAAAATTCATCAATATTATAAAAGACTTACCGTAGTACAAAAAATTTAACAACAGATCTAAAGTTTTCTTGTTTGTGGAGATATTTTATTAAATAAATGTATTCCAAAATAGTTGGTCTCAGTGTGTGATCTGGTAAATCCAAGTTTTTCTTGATTGAAATCATTTTGTAGCGAGTAGCATAGTTGTAATGATTTTGTAGTGGATAGTCAGTTTGATTATTTTTAATGTGACAAAGACACTTCAGGATATATACGCACGGACGGAAACTTCAGTATGTTTAATGCAATAAACCAAAACTAGCAATCACTCCAATTCCTGCAATTATTTGTAAAGCACGTCTTTGCAAGGCAAAAATTATGTGGCAACAGGTGGAATGCCTCCAAACGGAGCACATCGGACGAGGCCTTCCGTGCTAGGTTTCTTAAACAGAAAATATTTTTGGACAAGATTTTGGCTACTTCGTCCCCGTGATTAATCCAAGTGAGAGATAAATAAATCCTTGTCAAGCCCCAAAAAATTTACTGGTGCATCGGTATCAGTTGTACTGGAAACTGAAAATTTAATGCTTCTTGGTTCTAATTCTAATTAAGAACCAATTTGTTATTAGAGCACCAGAAGGAGGCAGCACAAAGACAATCGTTGTTAATTCGAAGAGATTCTTCCTCTGTGCTTCCCAAGCTCACCACAGTCGTGTCATCCGCAAAAAATAATACACGTGAATCATCGATAGATCTAGGAAGGTCATTTATAAAGATTAGAAAAAGCACAGGTCCCAGAATTGAGCCCTGTGGTACCACGCGCAGTACTGTCAGCAGATGACCTATTATTATCAACTGCTTGAAATCTATTGGATAGATACGATAACATTAAATTGAGATCTTGTTGATCGATATTGTATTTTGCCAGCTTTTTTATTGTCTAAAAGTAAGCCAATACAATGAGTATTATTTTCAAAACAACCTATAATTGTGTCACATAAATCTCTATTATTAAACAAATGATGGTAGCGATCGTTACTATGTGGTAGTTCATTTTAAAAAAGGTTAAATGAAAATAATTTTTAAGTTTTTATACCACTATTTATTGTATAATATACACAAACAAAGTGTACAATATATTATCAATTTTGACACAACTATAGTTTCGACCTTTGCAGGTCATTATCAAGTGTTGAATGTTGTTGTTGATTTAACACTTGATAATGACCTGCAAAGGTCGAAACTATAATTGTGTCAAAATTGATAATATATTGTAAATAGTGGTATAAAAACTTAAAAATTATTTTCATTTAACCTTTTTTTATTTAAAAAAATTAGAATAATTTCTTTGCCTACTAGACTTATTTTGTAGATATAATTTTTATTTCATCTTTAGTTTTATTTGAAATATAACTTAAAAAGTGTGAACAAATATTCGATCATAAAATCCTCAAACTATCAGTTGCTATGAAAAGTTTGTCATCTAAATTGATTACGCCATAAACAAATAATTCAACTCAAAATGAGTAAATACACCACAAAAGAAAAACTACAGTGCTTTGAAATGTCAATACATAACATCTAAAGGTACAACTGACCTAAACAGAATAAAGCTCTTTTTACTATATTTTATTTATATTGTACAAAATTTGAAAACCGTATCCAGTTAAATTACAATTATTAGAATATTCAAAATTTAGAAAGAATATTTATGTAAATAATAAATATTAAAAAAATATTTGAAGAATCTATAACAAATTAATCGTTACTTTTAAAAAGGAGTTATTTTTGTTATTTTGTAAATGTTTATTTTTGGATGTTCTTGCTCTGCTCCTTTGTGTGGACCTCCTCTGCCGATCCACTTGCTCTGTTCACACTTTTTATGCTACATTTCGAATAAAACTAGAGATAAAACAAAAATAACTTTAGTAGGAAAAGGAATTATTTCAATTAACTGTATACATTGCATACATCTTTGTAATTATGAAACTTCTATTATAAAGTTTTCTGACCTGTTACAAATAAATTATATGATTATTATTATTAGTATAAGATTTCATTAGTGGCTTCTGGATATGTGATATATTTATGCTTTCGTTGTGCTTAGGAAAAATTTAAGAGGTATATTGACATTAAAGCCACACGAAAAGGAAAGAATAAAGGATAACGTGATAATATTCGCGACTATATCCAGGCTTAATACATTCAGAAGCCAGGAAGGAAACCCTGAGTGCACTAGAATATACGGCACAATATAAATTTCAAGAGCATCGATACAGACGGGCAATTATCGGCCGGAGATGTGAATGGTAATAAATTTAGACAACACACTGTGGAAATAAATTTACACAAGAGTAAACAAATAGACTTACATAAAAAGTGATGAGCAACAGTTGTAAATAAATAATGGATAAGTAAGTTAATAAACAGTTTAAAATAAATCAAAGCATAATTTTGTACCTGACCGAACTCACAAAAATGAAAATAATATGTTGGAATATTAATAACTTCGCTTTGAATATTAAGTATGATAACTTTCTAATTTCATTTAAGACGCCAAAGAAAGAAAACAAAAACGAAATTCATTTAATACTAATTTATATAAACATAACTTCACTTCACTTAAAAAACTGTTTAGCGTATATTAATTATTTTAAGTGTATTTGACAGAAAAAAATTCAACATAAAATAATTTGTAATCACTTTCTCCACAGTTTATTTTTATTTTGCTAAATGTATTTTCGTTTCCTTGGAAGGAAGACAGACAACTTGCCACCCTGCTACGTCTTCAATAGACCCTATACTGTATCGATAAAAAAAACGGGAGTGTAGAGGGTGGGGAAACCCTCCGAATTTACACCGATATTTCTAAAACCAAAAGAGGATCCGGGGCGGGAATTTACTCGCAACAAATGGACCTCTCATTAGCCATACCCCTAGAGAAGCATACAACTACTCAGAGATCGTTGGCATCATCCAAGGGGCAAAAGAAATCCGTGATAGGAACATCAAAATCCTTACAGACAGCAGGGCAGCAATACCAGCAGTGAGTAGTCACAAGATCACCTCAACACTAGTAAAAAAATGTCACAACACCCTTAAACAAGCAGCATAATCAAACAGTATTGAGCTGCGCTCGGTCAAGGGACACAATAATGAAGAAGGCAACAGCAAGGCAGACGAGTTGGCGCGAGCTGGATCGGTTCTCAGTGATACCACGGACGGGCCCCCGATCGCGCCAACACCGAAATGCCTCACTGATATCCTCAAACAGAATACTCTCAAGATGCTAAAACAACGTTGGGACAACATCTCAGGCTGCAGACAGGCCAAGGAAGCAATACGCTCACCCAATCTGAAAACAGCTGAATATTATTTGCGACTATCCCGGGGGAATCTGCGTCTTATCACAGGTAACTTTACGGGTCACTGTCAGCTAAGGAAACACTTGTTTACTATGGGACTGGTGGAAACCCCCATATGTAGAGCATGTGAAGAAGAGGACGAGACAGTGGAACATATGTTAACCACCTGCCCGGCTCTCGCCCACCTTAGAGAGTCCATGCTAGGATAGCTCTGGCCGTACATGGCCAACATAAGGGATAACCCTCCAAGCGTTGTCCTTTGCACGCCACCTTAGGTGGCTAAATGAGTGATTGAACAACGCAGGGCTGTCCCAGTCAGGGGGGCACAACGGGCCTAGTGAGGCCTAAGTGCTCTGGTCAATGATTTATTTATTTTTATTTATTCAATATATGGTACACCCTTTTTATAATAAAATAATACATAACAAAAATGATAGCTGAAAATAAATATAATTTTTACAATTAAAAAACTGAAAAAGAACTGAACATAAAATCATAAAGAAATATACTAAACAAATACAAATTTTCATGAGTCGCACAACAAATACAAAAATATACTTAAAGCTAAAATTGATTAAATATTACAATTAAGAAATTAAAGATAAATTATATGAACATAAGGTCTTTTTATAACAATTGAAAGAACTCTGAAACAAATTAAAAGATTCGTAAGTCGCTGCGACTATATTAGCCAAACGCATCATCCTTCTAATTGATTCGTTTCTTCCATAATTAAAACGGCTGAAGTCCTCTCTAAATACCAAATTACTGCGTGTTGCGTTAGGAATAACGAAATTTAGTCTTGCAGGCAATTCATCGCAATTAATGAAACCATTGATAATTTTAAAAATAAAACATAAATCAGATATAATTCTACGCTCATTGAGTGGTTTTAATTTTTTAAAAGTCATCATATGACTACGACTATATGTCTCACCATATGAAACCACTCGAAAAGATAAACTTTTCAGAAATCTATTTTGAACACGTTCAATTTGCTCGATTGCATTAGAGTAAAATCGCGTTCTAACCAAAGTACAGAATAAAAGTTTCAAGGTATAAATTGAAAAGTCTCTACCAAATCTCAAAACAAAACCCAATGTTTGTAGTGCTTTATGGCAAATATTATTTCTATGTTTGAAAAACGACAATTTTGAATCAAAAGTTACTCCAAGATCCCGTATTTGATCAACCGAAGATAATACATGGCCATTAATAGAGTAGTGGAATGGCGATGATTGGATTCTGGAAAACTAAATATGAAAACATTTACACATTCAAGTGTAAATGGTTTAGATTGCACCATTCATTAAGATTGTGTAGATCCTCCTGAATTAATAAGTAATCATTAGCACATGATATTGAATGAAATATTTTCAAATCATCAGCAAACAATAATATTTTGCAGTGATGAATACAAGCTGATAAATCATTAATAAACAGTAAAAACAGGATAGGACCACAGTGCGAACCCTGAGGTACACCAGATGAAACATTAATTGGACGTGATACAAAATTATTTATTTTTACATATTGCTTTCTATTACTTAAATAACTAAAAAGCCATTTAGTGATAGCTTGACCAAAGCCAAGGTATGTTAACTTGTTAATAAGTGTGTAGTGACAAACACGATCAAAGGCTTTGGCAAAGTCAGCATACACTGCATCAACATAGTATCCAGATTCTAAAGATCGCAAAATATAAGACTGATAGCATAATAAATTCGTTTCAGTAGATTAGCAATTAGTAGATCAAATAATTTTGGTATTACCGATTGAATACAAATTCCTCGATAGTTTGTTATATCCTCTTTCTTTCCGATTTTAAATAATGGTGTAATAAAGTTGTGTTTCCAATAGGTAGGAAAAACACCAGAACTAAGTGAAAGATTAAAAATTATATGTAGCGGAATACATAAAGAATACATACAACGTTTGACAAAGTAACTGGGCAATCCATCAAAACCAGCTGAACAAGAATCCGATAAATTTGAGATAGTAATAAATATATCCGAAATACTAATTGTAAACGTATTTAAATCAACAGAATTGACAGAATTAATAGCATTAATTAGTAGACCGCAAAGAGATTTACGCAATCTTCGCCGTTATCACTAGTTCTACCATTGAACTGGATATTTATGAGATAGCCATCAGTTTTACGAGACACGTTAACAAAGTTCCAAAATGATTTCGAATTATACTTAATTTTATTTTCAATTTTATTAATATACTCTCTATATAAACTCTCACTAAGTAGCTTACATCTTGAACGTAAAGATTGAAAATTCTCATAATGAGTTAATAAACCGCTTGCTTTATAATTAAAATGGGCTAGTTTTTTAGCTTTGATAAGAGATTTTAATTCTGAATTGAACCATTTTGGATACGTATTCGATTTGATATATTTAACAGGAACATATTTAGATACGACAAACGAACAAACGTCATAAAACTTATCGACGAGGGTATTAACATTATCATCATTCAAATAATCACGCCATAAAATATTAGATAAATAATTATTAATAGCATTATAATTCCCAGATTTAAAGTCAAGTACTGGAACAGAAAATTGAAGATTTTCAAAAGACTCCACATTACAAATAGATATATAATACGGTGTATGATGCATACTTTCATTGAAAAAAATCATCCGACTTAGAAACATTTATTTTACCTAAATTACTAAATATTAAATCTAAATAAAACCCCCCTATTATTCGGTATATAATTACATTGTTGCAAATTATGAAATATCATAGTTTCCGCTAAAACATTTGCATAGGAACAAGTGTTGTTTTTAGAAATGACAAATTATAGTCACCCAAAATCACAAATTTATGTTCAGCATAAGTATCAGCAACATAATCAATTGAGGCGCAATGCAATGCATAAGTGTCAATACTTGAATTAGGCGGAATATAAACCGCAGAAAAAATTAATTTAAAACAATTATATTGAACTTTAACAAATAATTCAATATTTGAATTAATGCTTAAACGAGAAGAGTCAATTCCGCATTTAATAGCAATTAAAACACCACCACCACGGCTTTTTACACTAATTTCAAAAGATCTATCTTTTCTAAATATAATGTAACCGAAAAGACCCAATTCACTGTCCAGGATTGAATCATCCAGCCACGTTTCAACGATCACAATAACATCATATTGGCACACATTCGCATTTAATATCAAATTATGAAGTTCCAGCGCTGTGGAAGTAAATACTTAGTTTTTTGGACTCCTCCCAGATTCCGATGAGACAATAGACGGAAAACCATTCATATATTTTATACTGAGCGCTTCGCCATTCCTTCTTCGATCTGCAAGTTTATTATTTAAGTCTTTTAAATGATCTCGCTGCAATTTTGTTCTATCGTTAGTAAATCTTACTGCACCAGAATTGAAATTTCGAGATGCTTTAAGTAATTTTAGTGCCAAATTCGGGTCACTAAAAATAATTTTCACTGGCCTAGGCTTAGCACATAATTTACCAAGTCGAATAACTTTAAGAGGATTAAAGGAATCGACGTGAGTTTCAACTATAGATTTTATCGCAGCTGTATCTTTAACAATTTTATCTTCAACAGTGCCTGAAGATTCTGGTAGGTTGAAAACGAGAACATTTGAAGCCCGGTGCTGTCGATCTTCTAAAGGGTCCGCCAATAGGTACGCGCGAAGTTTGCCGGAAGGGTGCGGCCATGTTGTTCGAGGTAGAGCTGTCAAAGTTGCTGTCATTTGTTCAGTATATAACCCCAAATCACCATGGCAAGTTTGAGTGTCGAGCAGCACGTGCAAATTATTAAATTGTTTTACGAAAATGGGTCATCAGTTCGAGCAACGTTCCGCGCACTTCGCCCATTTTACGGTCGCGATGATCGGCCTGTAGAGTCGACTATCCGTCGATTGGTGGGCAAATTCGAGTCGACTGGTTCAGTAAACAACCAGCCAACACTGACACGTCGACGAAACGCCCGATCGAACGAAAATATCGCTACTGTCCGTGAGAGTGTGCGCGAGAACCCGAGGCAGTCCATTTTTTGTCGTGCACAGGAACTTAGCCTTTCGGAGACATCAACTCGCAGAATTTTGCATCTGGATTTGGGTCTGCACCCGTACAAAATCCAATTGACCCAGGAGCTCAAGATAAACGACCACAGACAGCGTCGGGCGTTCGCTGACTGGGCTCTGGAGCAGTTGGAAGCAGACCCCCATTTTGGCCGAAAAATCATCTTCAGCGACGAGGCTCATTTCTGGATGAACGGGTATGTGAACAAGCAAAATTGCCGCATTTGGAGTGAGAACAACCCACACGAGGTCCACCAAGTGGCAATGCATCCCCAGAAAGTCACTGTTTGGTGTGGATTTTGGGCCGGCGGCATCATCGGTCCGTACTTTTTCGAGAACGAAGCTGGGGCGGCCATAACCGTCAATGGGGAGCGCTACAGGTCGATGATAACCAACTTCTTTTGGCCTAAACTGGATGACATGGACACGGACGACATGTGGTTCCAGCAGGACGGCGCCACGTGCCACACAGCCCATGCCACAATGGACATTCTGCACGAGCGATTTCCGGACATGGTCATCTCGCGCGGAGGCGATATCAACTGGCCACCGAGATCGTGCGATTTAACGCCTTTAGACTTTTTTCTCTGGGGCTATCTCAAGTCGCTGGTCTACGCCAACAAGCCTCTAAACACCGATGACCTCAAAGTCAACATACGCAACGCCATCGCTCAAATTGAGGCCGATATGTGCTCCAGAGTCATCGAAAATTGGACCTCCCGGATCCGGGCTACCAAACGGAGCCGCGGTGGTCATTTGAACGATGTTATCTTCCATACTTAATGGGGTCGAATACCCTTTCGAATGAAAAATAAATTTCGTTTCTACCTCACACACAACTTGTTTTATTCAATTTTAAAGTTCACGCGCCCTTATTGGCGGACCCTACATTTCTCTTATAATATTTAACATCGAAACATTATTGGTATTAGACCCAGCTGCTTGTTTCAATTTAGACATTTCATCTCGCAATGATTTGTTCTCGTCTCTTAGGGATTGAATTTCCATTGTTAAATTACGAAGATCATCCCGAATGGAAGAAAAAATACTTTCTTGAAAAATTATTAATTGTTTGTCAAGAATAGAAGCTATGGTTGACTCGAGAGATTATAAAGTAATCACGTTATCATTCGTTACTGAAAAACACGTAAAACATAACCATTTTTCCTTTTTGTCTGCATTATTTTTCTCAATTAAATTAAAACATGCTAAATGTTTCCATTCGTTGCACTTATTACATTCCAGCGCCGGTGTTCTTTTATTAATATTGCATTTACAAGTAACACAAACATGAGCCATTTTAATTCACTATGGATTATATATTAATATAGAAATAAATAAAGGGAAATAAACAAATTAAAAAATAAACAGGGAACACACTTCACACCCAGGTGCCGATCAGGGTGACTAACTAATACAAACAAATAAGGCCACGG
Organism: Ontholestes murinus; assembly: GCA_963969525.1. Taxonomy (NCBI): domain Eukaryota; kingdom Metazoa; phylum Arthropoda; class Insecta; order Coleoptera; family Staphylinidae; genus Ontholestes; species Ontholestes murinus. Next base: position 18,959 of record CAXAKX010000444.1, on the reverse strand, counting down.
AAGGGTAACATAAAATAAATGAAACACAAGGAAATAAAATATTTGCTTGACATTAAATATATATCACTAATCTGTATTAATATTCAATCGATTAAAGCCGAAAAGGTAAAAAAGTGTACCAAATACCGGCGAGTTTTTATATTAACCGCGTTAATCGCTATACGTTTAACCTCTAAACTCATCAATTTAATCACTATAACTTCTTAATTATGATGAAAATAAGCCATACACTTACATTACATAATGCACAGTTCATCCAGCTTGAACAAGAGTACAAAACTAATAATTATGTGTAGCACTAAACGACATAAATTCACTAATTATTAGGAGCTATAATAACGCATGTTACTCGGTCAACGTTTCACGTGTGATCACCCTTGGCAAACTCAATCCAGATCCAGATTTCGTTTACGATGTAAACCTTTTCAATAGCTGTACAATTTGTACAGTCTGTACAAGTTATTTTATATTGTATCATCTTCACGTAACTCATCAATCAACATTAGAAATAAATACACTATTACAAAGAAATTATTGCAAGAGTGCACGTGTATGTACATCGGTGACAGTGAAAAGTTAAATTTGTCGTATTTACAAAGTTTTAATTCCCAGTGCAAACGTACTTCTATAGCCCTGTATGTCGCCCTTATTATCGATACAGGTTAGCAGTGTAATTTGTGCTTATTTAGTAGATATTTGGATGTTTTTAAAATAATCTCATTTATTTCTCCATTTATTCCATATTTATGTTTTTTTTCCTTATTCCGAAACTCGGCCGAGTTCATTGCCCGTGACCCCGGCCGTGAAAATTTCTGCCGCATCCTTATCATAAACGATTAATACTTATTAATTTCGACCTCAACTACCTTTGTTTTCTTATGTACTCCTTTCCGTCGCCTATTCTGTTTGTTTATTGTTGTTAGTCACTACCAAGGGAAGAGTTATTGCGAAGAAATTGTATCCCTGTTATTTACCCACTATTGTGTTAGTCCTTTCCACTATCTTATTAAATTATAATTTATTACTAATTCCCTTTTTAACTTAAAATGACTCGTTCCTGCGGAGGATGCAACCATTATATTGGGCCTCGCTCAAAGGGTTTAAAATGTGCGGGTTGTAACAGTCGTTTTCATGCTGATTGCTTAGATGGTTTATCTTTAAAAAGGTAGCATATTTTAAGGAGTCAGGGGAAAAATGGTTTTGCCAAAAGTGCGTTTCGTCTAATTCAGCACAACTTACAACGAAACGGCCATTGACGACATACATTGTTCATCAGATCATTCATTGATAGATTCTATCCGTGCTAGTTTCAAAAATGAATTTGTTACTCTTATGAAGCTAGAGATTCAGGGCGCGATTCAAAATGCGGTTCGGGAATTAAAACATGATATGACCTTAAAATTTAATGCGATTGAGGAAGATATTGCATTACTTAAAGAAAGGATTGTACAACTGGAAACTAAATACATATCCGGAAATACTAATAATTTGATGATTTACAATGTTCCCGAATCACAGGCAACAACACCTCAAGCCAGACAAGAATATGAAATATCTTCCATTAAAACTATTTTAACGCCTCTTGTCATTGATTTTAGTCCAATAAAAATATATATCGTGTTGGTTCTAAAAATTCTCGAGCTTGACCATTAAAAGCAATTACTAAGAATAGTGATTGTGTGAGAAACATAATTACGAAAACAACTAATTTAAAGGATAATGCCATCAAATTTGGTTTTGATAGAACCAAAATTCAAAGGGACGAGTTTAATTCTACTAAAAAAGAATTACTTCGAAGAAAGGGAAATGGTGAGGAAAACTTGATTATAAAATTTATCTCTGGTGTTCCAAAAATCGTCAAGACGTCGTCTACACATTCAGAATCAAGCCAAAAAAACTAAATGTTTTCTTCCACAACGCAGGTGGCATCCGGACGAAACTTCCAAATTTAATGTTAAATGCTAATTGTATATTTTATGATATTATTATTATAGTAGAAACATGGCTAGATAGTGAAGTTCAAAGTTACGAGTTGAAACTTCCTAATTATAATATTTTTCGTGAGGATCGTAATCCTAATACAAGTAGTAAAACTCGTGGCGGTGGAGTTCTAATTGCAGTTCATAAAAATCTTATTTGTAAGGCCATTAATACCAGTAATACTATTATTGAGATCTCTATCGGTACAAAAAATTAATTGTGGGCGCTGTTTATTTTCCACCTAACTCGTCAATTGAGAAATTTGAATTTCACTGTGATAGAGTTGATATTATTAATGATCTATTCCCCAACTCTAAATTACTTATATGTGGTGATTACAATATACCATCGACAACGTGGTCAAATGATGATATTGAGCTTATCACCAATAATCAAGCTTCAGCTGTAACCAAACTTTTAATTAGCCGTTTTAGTTTTCATAATCTTTGCCAAATATGTAAAATCCCCAATGAAAATAATGTATTTTTAGATTTAATATTTGCCCACGAAGGATTTTTAGTATCTAACGCGCCCGACTTGTTATTTAATATTACCCATCACCATATTACTTATTTTATTTCTTTTAAATTTAATGAACCACATCAGCTGATCAAATATGAGGAATATATTTATGATTTTACAAAAACTAATTATTATGCTGTTAATCAATATACATCTATTTTAAATGTAAATGATGTGGATACTGTGGTCGATATTCTCTACAAGTTTTTGTATGATGCCATCGAAATGTTTTCTCCTACTAAGTGTATTAGGCGTTCCACTTACCCTTCCTGGTTTAACAAAGAGATGATCAAATTAATTAACGATAAAAAAATGCTCATAAAAAATATAAGCAATATCAAACTTCGGAAAACTACCAAAAATTTAAACTGCTTCGATTCCGTTGTAATCATTTAAGAGATTACTTATATAATAAATATAACGAATCCGTAAATAGCAGCATACTTCAGAATCCTTGAAAGTTTTGGAATTTTGTAAAAACCACTAGTAATGATCATGACTTTCCAAGTGTTATGCATTATAATGGCCAGACCAGTAACGAGGGTTCACAATGTGTAAATCTCTTTGCAAATTTTTTCTCGTCAGTTTTTAATTATGACACACCAATACAAGTACCGTCATTTAACTATGGGAAAGAAGTAATACATTCACCATTTAATATTTCCCAAGTAGAATTATTTAATACCATTAACTCATTGAAATTAAGCAACAGTTCAGGTCCAGATGGTATACCTAATATCTTTCTTAAAAAATGTGTATATTCTTTAACTTCACAATTATTTATCATTTTTAATCATTCTATAGTTACAAGTACTTTTCCATTTCTTTGGAAAAGAAGTTATATTACGCCTATTTTTAAAGCCGGTAGTAAGAATGATATCTCAAATCATCGGGGTATTTCTATTCAATCGGCAGTACCATAACTACTCGACGAACTTATATCTATCAAAATTCATTAGATGTGCAGTAATATTTTAATAGAATTTGATAAATAATCATACTGTTTTAATTTTGAAATTGTATGCTTTGGGATTTCATGAGTTTTTTAACTGATCACAGCCAATGTGTTAAAATAAAAAATCATATCTCTGATGTTATTCTGGTTCCATCTGTGGTACCGCAAGGGTCTCATTGTGGACCCTTACTGTTTCTTCTCTTTATCAACGACATTTCACAGGCAACCTGTAACTCGAAATTTCTGTTATTTGCCGATGATTTAAAATTGTATAGAGAAATTATAACGTTTACTTATTGTTTATTGCTTCAAAGTGATACATTCTATCCATAACTGGTGTTGCCAAAATTATCTATTTTTTAAAACCGAAAAATGTAAATCTATTACTTTTCGCATAAGAAATCGCCGTATAGTTTTGATTACGAAATTAATAATAACACATTAGTTAAAGTGAGCGTAATAAAAGACCTTGGTATATTGTTTAACTGGAAATTGTCATTTGAAGATCATATTAATTACATATATAATGGCGCTTCTAAAATGTTAGGTTACATACAAAGGATGTCAAAAGACTTATCATATTCTGCGTATAAATTAATTTACGTGGCATTTGTGCGTTCCCATCTTGAGTATGCCTCTTGTGTATGGTCTCAACATCAGGTTATCTACAAAAATAAAATTGTACATATACAAAATAAATTTTTTAAATCTATTTCGTATAGCGTTTCATAGTACGAACTATGGTCTTAATAGTCCAATAACACGTTTTATGCATGCACTTTCGCTTAATACTAATTTTAATATCTTCTCAAATTCACACGCAAAGTTTATGCATTCACTTAAACATATTCATTATTGTTCGCATTAGTAATACTTTACTCTATTTTAGGTTAAGTTACTTAAGTACTAAATACACTGTAATATTTATGATTGTAGAATTTTGTAAAAAGTTTAAACCGCTAATAAACATTATTATTATTATTACTAAATAATTATTAGTGTTTAACAATACATGTTTTACACAGGTCAAACTAGCGTTGCTTTATTAGCTTTTACTAATTGTTGTAGATTTAAGAAATGTTTTCGTATTTTAAAATTATTATATAAATATGATATGTATATATGACCACTATAATTGTTAATTTTGTTACATCGTTTAAAATAAATTAATATAACGGGACGCGTTATTGTTTAATAATAATATTTTCTACTATAATCACAGTTATTTATTTTGCTTTATAATAAACTCATAACAGTTATTTATTTAAAGTTTATAGAGTAAAATTAGTATTGTCTTCGTGAATTCGTAATGTAATTCTAAAATTCAACAGATATATCTATTATAATATTAAGTTCAAAATTGTTTAAAAAAAATAATGTATATTAACTATCTGGCACTTTTTAATTTTTATCTGTATATATGTATACCTCACACTTAACATTTTATTATATGTTTGAATACCAAAAAGCTTTTGGCAAAGTTTCATGCACCAAATAAATGAATAAATTTAGCATATTAGAGACCAGTAGATCTCCAACATGCACTCTGAAAGGTCCATAGTCTAAAGAGCATCAACTATATCAAAAGCTCAGTTCATAACGAATTAAACCTTTAATACTATCGATCATTTGAGGTAAATGCACAAAGTATAGCCAGACTATCAATCTGGTCTTATGAACTTATTGAGTTAATGCAGTTTCCTTTATAATATGATGAGTTTTATATTTCTTTTGCTTCTCTATAATGAATGATTTAGTCAATAATAAACAATACAATACAAAAAAGTAAATATTTTATTGATATTTGGATTTTATCTTTCTGCAATTGTAATTAGAAGCATATAATTTCTTACTTACCGATATACAATATTGACCGTAACGTGATTGGCTAAAAAATAATTAGTTTTATATAGTAATACTTAATTTAATATTTATAAATAGTGATATAAATGTCATTGCCCTTTTAAATTGAACTACCGCATAGTAATGGTCGCTACCATAGTTTTCACGTAAATATTAAAAAAAAACCATTTAGAACAATTTTCTCAACAAATCGAGCATATTAAAAAAGAAAATTGAGGAGAATTATTTTTTCAGCCGTTGCTATTACCAAGTGCTCTGTGTGAATTTAAATAGTTCCTTGATAAATTTCTCACACGGATAGGCGAATTTAATAGCAATTGTTAAAAGTATTATTTTAGTTATAAGGCCTAAAACGTACTATTATCGAAAATATAATTGACAGAAACATTACTCTTGCAAATATAGGTAGGGAAACTCATGATGGTACTATATCATGTATTGACACTGCGTTCCATGCATTATTGAATGTAATGTGGGAAGCGAGGTCGGATGAATGTGGTAATGTCGATTTTCCCATTAACTATAAAATCAACATATCCTCAGCCGTTCAGTAAAGTGGAAAATAACGAAGACTAATTGGAAAGCTTTTAACCAAAATCTGCAACTGGCACTATAGATACGTCAAATATAATATCTGTTGAGCTGAACTAGAGAATCAGAAAATTAATTGTGTTTTGATGTAACGCAAGGCTCATACAATATACATTATAAACAGGCCAATGCGTTTGCATTGGCCTGTAAATAAAAATTTGCAAAATTATTATACATTTTTGCATTATTTTTCATTGTTTATAAAATTATCTTATTTATTTTTCACATTGTGCATATAATTGATGTCAACCTTTTCTTTTATTTCTTTGTGTTCTTTAAGGTATTTATTCCTTATTATTTATTCGTATAACAAAAATTTACTGCGAATCATATAGCCACCGCTACATGTCTAAAATATAATATAAATGACAAGTGAAAAAAAATTGTGAACCTGAAAAACAAAAAATCTGTGCAGAAATATAAAATAAAATGAATTTACTTAACAAAGAATTTCTAAACATTTAATACTTTATAAATTTATTTCGACCCTAACGTGTTCATGAATTTTATTTAATGGTAAATAGAAGATTTATTTAAACTTACTAGGGTTTTCTTGTATATTGTAGGTTTTTAAATTAATAAATAACATTTATTATAATATTAGGATATTAAAAAACTAAAAATAGAGTTTACAAAATTATGTAATTCATCCATGTATTTGCGTTATAAATACCGTGTGCTTAAGTAGCTATTTACCCCAAAAACTTACGTACGTATTCCAGCATTAAGGGAGCATTTACACAATATCAGTGTATTAATTATTTAACAAATAAATTGTTCCTTAATTGAATTTTATTTTTGAGTATTTTATAATATTGTTTTCAACATAATTTACAATACAAAATATTAATATGTGCAATTGATTTTGTTTTATTTTAAATTATAAAAGCACATAGTTGTCGTCTTTTAAAGAGTAATTTAAGAGTTTTATAAGAACAATAAAGTATTATTACATTAGTAAATCAAAGAAGTATCATTCTCGTATATTGTATAAATAAAAATGGTCATAATTATAAGTAGAATTTAATAAAATGTTTTTACCATTGTAAGCAACTCTACTATATTGAGACCTGTTATACAATTATTATCTAATATTTTAATTTAAAATGTATAATTTGGAAATTGTATATGTAAATATGTTGTTTAGTCAGCTATGGTTTTAGTTATTAGTTTCCATTGTACAACTATAAAAACACTTTTTAAAATGATATGAAAATATTAAGAAATGCAGTAAACTATTTATTTAACTCGTTAGCAGAATACTTATCACGAAAATGTCTTTGAATAATAAATTATATATATATATATATATATATATATATATATATATATATGTATATATATATATGTATATATATAATATTAAATGTTTTTAGATTATGATATTTAGAATATGTTTTGCACAAAAAAATACATATACATAAAAATAGCAAAACACACATTTGCCATATAACGATAAAACAAAAAATCTAATAACACTGATATCAAATCAATCAACAAATCATGAATTTTGGATGTAGTATAAAGTTACTGAAGAAAAACAGAAAGCATATATGTTGAAAATCAATACCCCTGGATTCCCGGTAGTATATTTATAAACCCGGAAGTGGATTTTTAAAATTAGGAAACACATACCAATAAAGCATAGTCTACAAGAGGCAGTTTATTTATTTTATATTAAAGGAGAAACTTACACCTAAATATGTAGATAAATAATGATTCATAAAAAACTCTGGACGTTTATATTAGCAGTATATTTTAGATATTTATCAACAAGATGTAAGAGATTAAACCCAATATAAAGTATAATTCGTTTATTACATCAAAATATTTAAAGTTTAACAGATTACCTTATACCAAAAATGTTAATATAAGATCAATATATATCTTAAAACTGACTTACTGTATACTAACTAAATATAATTTAAAAATTAAACATAATGTCATACTACTGTCAAAAGGAGAAGAGACATTGAATAGTAACCTATTATTAGATTAACTCATTGGCTTAATACCTATGGGGTTTACTGCAAATATAAATTTAAGAATGTGCGAGAAATTAAATAAGGCAAAGAACAATGGAAATATATATGATTTGCATACACAGATTTTACTAACTATTTCAATGGACTTTTAAATAACGTACATATATCATTATTGTTTGTAACTTGAATATAAACATTTTAAATAATCTGGAACATCAGAATTTGAAAAAAGGACAAAATGTGAATTTTTTCTTTTGTTTTATATTTAACGTTTCTGTCAAACTATTATAAGTCCGCATGTCAATAATATATACAGTTTAATTATAGACATATTTTTATAATTTTAACCTTATTGTTTTACTAGAAACAATTAGAAAATACTAGGTATTGGAATTAATTCGTAGCGTTTTACGAGATGGTGCGGGTATTAAAGTATTCTGTTTTTACCTTTAGAAACAAATTTATCGCAAACTAGCTGTTATTAAATGTTACGACTAGTTGAATATGTCACAATTTGTGCGAAATAAAGTGTTTTTGGGGGAGCTTTACTCCATTACTTTGATATGAATAAAAGTGCAGCGGAAAGCCATCGTATTTTGGAAGAACTTTATGTGGAACATGCTCTAGCTAAGCAAACATGTCGAAAGTGGTTTCTACGTTTTAAGAGTGGTGATTTTCATTTGCATAATGGGGAACGATCTGGAGAGCCAAAAAAGTTTGAAGATACTGATTAGTCTTCATCTTTGAGTGTCGATTTATCAACTGTAGGAAAACGTCTTAAAACTTTGGGAATGATCCAAAAGGAAGGAAATTGGGTCCCATATGAATTAAAACCGAAGGACGTTGAAAGGCATTTTTTGACATGTGAGTTACTGATTCAACGGCACAAGAAAAAAAGTTTTTTACATCGGATTGTTACTGGTAATGAAAAGTGGATACACTATGACAATTGTAAGCCTAGAAAGTCATAGGTTAAGCCCGGACAACCACCATCATCAGTGGCAAAACCTAATATTCATGGATCTAATCTCCTTCTTTGTATTTGGTGGGATCAACAGAGTGTGATTTATTATGAGCTCTTACAACCCAACGAAACCATCACTGAGGATCGTTATCGATTAAAATTGATGTGTTTGAGTCGTGCATTGAAGGAAAAACGGCCGGAATAGAGCATGATAAAGTCATTTTACGACAATGCTCGACCACACGTCGCAAAACCAGTAAAAAATTATATAGAAACTCTGAAATGGGAAATCCTAACCCACCCGCCGTATTCTCCAGATATTGCCCCATCGGACAACCTCCTGTTCCGATTGATGGCTCATGGTTTGTCTTATATCTCTAAAACGGTCAAGTTTAGCTTTATTATGTGCTATACGAATTTTGTTTAGAATTTCAAGATGAATTGAAATATGGAATAATATACAGGGTGTTCCATTAAAGAAAAAGCAAGTTTGTTTCGTCCTGACTTTTGGCTGATCCTGTATACTTAATTTATCTTTATTCTGATAGTTCTTAAAAAATACTAAAATTTTTGTATCTTAACATTTTTTGCTAGATATCTTACTTTGGGAGTTTCCGACCGTTTCCCTACATATCAGCGACCCTGTATATATGGTTTTGCACTATCTGTACGAGTTAATTTCTTATTATATTTAACTAGGTCGATTGTTTTTAAATGTTTGTCTATCTCGTTTCCCTGTTGTCGGTTCTTTTATATTCGATAAACGATAAGCTAAGTAGAGTAATTTTAATATAGTATATTGTATAATGAGCATATAATGATGGGCAATGGTCATTGTATGCGAATTGTACGCTATACTTTTTCTACGACTATTCCACTCCTATTGCATGTAGCCAATGAAAATGAGGCACGTGATATTTTTTAGCCAATCACGTCAATTTATAAGTGAATAAACACCAAGTTGCTATTTATTCACCTGAATAACCTGAAGTTAGCTATTTCCCGACAAATGAATTGAATTAGCCTTGATAAAAAAGCGAAAAACGTTGTTTCTACGTATGTCAGTTGCAAGTAGGTTATAAAATCAAAAGGTTTGGTAACACTTCATCATCCATAATAAATGCGACGGTGACAAGTTCTGCACCAAAAAATCAAACTTAAACGAGATCGTGTGTTTGGAAACGATTTGAAGAAATCTGCGCCGATAAAAACTACCAGTTGTTAGCAAAACTTTAATGGAAACTCTTGCCGCGATTATGATGACTGGGCGTATAATATAAAGAAGGTAAATGCAAATAATTATAAGGGAGGTGTTATTTAATCAATGTCGATTTTTTCGACCAAAATACTGCAGGAGATATATCATAAAAATTTTAATATAAACATTGAACCATTCACCGATATTCGTTTCAAGTCGTGGAATAGTCTTTCCAAATACCATTCGTGATGACAATTAAATCGGAATAAATTTTGTTTTCAGCGCATTCAAGTTTGTTGCTTATTCGCGATTTTTATTCGAGCAACTGATAGAAAAAATCACTCGCCTAGCGGCTCGTGATTTTTTCGTGACAGTTGCTCTCATTAAAATCGCTAAGCAACAAACTTTCATGCAAAAACAAAATTTATTCGAGTAAATTGCCATCACTTATGGTGATTGTGATTATACATATGAATTAAAAAATAGTAGCCATGGCTGTTTTTGTGAGAAAAGTCAATTAAACAATCAAATGTGTGTTATAAATAAAAATAAAATTAAACTTTATTTTTTTTAATTTAAGGAAATTCACATGTATTTATTATAAAAATCGTTTAGTATATCGCTCCTATATACATGCAAATGCACCATGAGCGAACAAATTAACAAATATATTGCATAGCACTAAATGTTCGGAGAGTTTAAGGAATTACTATTTTAATACGGCGTAATATCGCCATTGCCTTTATAACCGCTTCAATCCTGTCTGCTATCGTCTTTATTCATGATTGAAATATGCCAGGATTAAAACTTTGCCATAATTCACTTAATTTAATAATAAATAGAAAAAACACGAAAATATTTTCGTAAAATCTACAACAAATGAGTCTTATTAAGACTACAAGAACAAATCACTTTTGAAACAACTACTTCTCTAGCTAATACTTCGACAGACATTGAATAATACAAAAGTAATTTGCGTGTTACAAAATAGCAAGGCATAAAGGACTTATTATTAACACTTAATTTAATCTTCAAATAGGCAACAGTTCTTTGGGAATTATCACGCAACTTTTGTTTCACTTTATACCAAAATGTCTCGATAAGGTCCGGACTATTTTAAGGTCATGAGAGGACCTTGATGTTATTGTCACCACGGTTTACTAGTTTAAACCGTATATAGTATATCCGCTGGATCTTACGTCATTATTTTTATCAGCACGAATCAAGTCGGTACTTCTTAGTCAAATCATGTAATATTCATATTTTATTAAATCCACTTACCAGTCGATTTCATACAATTTAAGCACCGGATATATAAATGGAATAATTCCTCGAGTTTTGTTTAATACATATAAATTATCACTATTTGTTCAACAGATCACGGTGTGTGCACGCGGGGTTATGGCGGATGACGTCAGCAGTTCCGAACATAAACAAATATTGCGGTTATGGTTAACCTTATTTAACTCTGTGTAATTCAGTATAGTGTTGTGCCGATAACATCTACTACAAAGACAATGTTTTAATTAATATTTATTAAAATTTGTTTATGTTTGAATCTGATATCTTCTAAATACTCCTTATAAGACTTCAAATACATCTTTGCAAAAGCACATTATTGCATCCTATAGAGCAGGCATGTGCAACTTCATCAAGACCGCGGGCCAAAAAACAATGCAACCTAAAATCGCGGGCCGGACATTTTATTTGAATTTATAAGGAACGGAGAAATTCGTAGTTTGATTTAAGGAAATGATATTATATTTATTAGGTTTTAATACTTCAAAAAAATGTAAAATAACAACACATATGTACATGTATGTAGTCATTTATTAGAACTTCCTTTCAGAAAATGAATTAAAATGAACAAGTACAAACATATTTAATGGGAAGACTGTGCCTTCATATTTTTCACCAAATAATCAATATTTGATGAAATATCGGATGTCGCAACACGCAGAGTGTTCTCCAAATGTGAGGCTGTTAATCCTGTACGCGTTTTTGATTAACAAAACTTCATTCTCAAAAAACATTTTTTTTTCTGAGCCAAAGATGCGAGATTTGGAAATTTATCGGTTAGTAGATATTTTTTATAAAAATCGGTTAACGGCGTGGCGTGTCTCTAAATATCACCTTAAGATCGGATTTTTCTTGCAATTCAATGAGATCCATTTGCAATGAAAATGGAGCTTCTTCTATTTCCACATCAAATGGGGAAGAAAACATTTTCAGACTTGCTTCTTGGCAGCAAAAAACTTTCCATGTTCGGAGCTGATTTTCCCAAAGTCATAATTTATTTCGTTGACTTGACGTGACCATACAGTTCTTGAACAAGTTGTTCTTGGGTTTGCAACTTTGTATTTAATTCATTCATATGACTTGTTACATCAACGAGAAACGCAAGATCGCACACCCAATTTGTGTTATTTAGCTCTTGTACAGGTTTTTCTTTCATATCCATAAAAACAAATACCTCATTTTTCAAATCATATAGTCGTTTTAACATTGTTGCTTTACTTAACCAGCGCACTTCACAATAAAATATCAGATCTTCAAATTCAGAATGCAGTTCTTCCAAGAAAGTTTGGAACTGACGGTGGTTAAGTGCTCTTGATTTAATGAAATTTATGCAAGAAACTACTGTTTTCATTACATGTGTAAATTTGATCGATTTTGCACACAAATTTTGTTGATGTAAAATGCAGTGATATACACTCAAATCTTCAGTGTCAATATTCCTACTATATAGTTCCAATTTAATTCTATTGACTCCTAAATTAGAACCAACCATAGCTGGAGTACCATCAGTAGAAATTCCACTAAGATTATCCCATTTAAGCTCAATGTGACGTCGTTATGTTAAAACGCACATTTAAATTAATAAATATATTGATAACGAAAACTTTACAAAAATGTACAATTAAAATTCGGAAGAGCCGGTGGTGTTCGTTTGTTGATGGTTAAAACAGATATCTTCTTCCTTTTCGAGCGCTGGTTTCTGCACACCACGTAAAGGGGTGGAGTTTGTTAGACCAAGGGTGGGTGGTGGTCTGCAAAAGAGGATGATTGGCTGCATAAACTTTCTTCTGCCCGGTGTTGCCAAAACATCCATCGCACGTCTTCGGTTGGCTTCCAGATGTTGAAAATACCCGCTAAGCCCTTTATGGCCCACGGACGGTACGACGCGCACAAACACATAATAAAAATAGAGTTTAAATTTACAATTCTTAGGATGATTTATTCTAGCAATAACCTAAAATTCGAGGAAGGATTTTAAGCCGGTACTGGCCGTACACTCGCTGCTCCCAATAAAATGTAAATTCGTTACGGTCCCTGCACCCCGTGCAGGTAAGGCCGTAACATCCTCCCCCCGTTGAAATTAGTTAATTTCAAAAAAAAAAAATTAAAGTTATGAACAATAATAGCAACTATTACAATAATTCGAATAATCAAATATATACATAAAATAAACGATGATTAATAGACAATTAATACAAATATAGTAAGTTCACATGTGGAGTTACAAAACATTATGATTGGGCACACAAGACTTGTTTTAATTGTCGCTGACCGCACCACACAATCACTGTCCTTGACGCCATCGACTGAGAGGTGCATCCTCGTGGATTACAGCAAGCTGCTCAACTTCAAAAGGTTGACCTCTCGACTGCTTCCATTTTCTACGCCATCTGGCCCAAAAATGCCTTTGGACGCGCTGCACCAGCTTCCAACGTGAGTGCCGGCCCATATTCATTTCTTCCAAATTTGGTTCCAGAAGTCTCGTAAAACTGCCTCCGCCTAGGAAGTGGCTGGGTGTAAGGAAGGATAATTCATCTGGGTCGTTAGACAAAGGACAAAGGAGCTTGGAATTCATTATGGCTTCAATCTGAACTAATAACGTCCAGAACTCATCGTACGTTAAACTATAATTTTTAATCACGTAGTGATAGGGTAAATAAAAACCGCTATAATCCCTCGGAAATGGAATGGGCTTCATATGCCCCAAATTAATATATTCATTCAAAAATAAATTACATTGTCGCAATTCTGAGTTCCGCTGAAGTTTGCTTTCCAAATTGAATATTCGTTTTTTCGCACACCCGTAAGAATCCCCTAATGAAGAAGGATCGGTTTTCCATGGTAGCGCGACATTAAAACGCACATCTACATTGCGTTTTACAGATTTGCAATGTTCATTGAATTGTACTTCTTCCTTTGATAACAATGAAATTTCTGGCTCGATATTATTTAACTCCCAAAATCTCTTAATGTTTGACTTTAATTCCAAATGTGTACCTGAATGACAATTTAAATTTGTGTTTGGTTGTGAGTAAGATTGCAATTTAAATTTTTTATCTTTTTCTGTTATTAGATTTAATTGCGAGCCAGAATACAATGAGGTTCCAATTTCATGTTTTTTAAGTTTATTATTCTCAAAATTATCGTGCAAAAGTTGCAGGGCAATTTCATAATTTAATTGAGTGTTCTCTAAACCTTGAATTATTTTTGCTGCGACCCCTTTAAGAGATGACTTTAAGTATTGAAACTTTTCCAAGTTGGAGAAGTTTGAATTATTTTCTATTAGTGAATTAAAATTATCTTTAAATGCAAACCAATCGCGATGATCACCACTTAATGATGGTAACTGAATATCCGGCAGTTTGACTTGCGCAGCAAAACTAGGAACGTTACTAACAGATGACTCGGTGCTAATTTTCTTATTTAACAATTTTAAAACATTTTGCTTTAATTTAATGACTGTTCTCTTTAAACCAAAGGCTGTATTAAATAATCGAGGAAAATCTTCATCAAAATTAGCGAGTTCTAAATTGGCCACATCGTCGATTGAATTTAAAAGTAAATTGATTAATACTAAATTTAACTCTGCATCTACAGACTCTGAATTTAAGTCGTTTACAATATTAGCAATATTTAATTCTATAAGTAAGCGATGCTTGTTTAACGTACGAAGAGCTCGTTCGCTCTCTTTAGACAGCTGAGGTTCTGCCATAATGAAAATGGTATATAAATGAAAATTAGGAACAAGGGAAGGCCTACCTTTGCGTCTTGCTGCTGGGCACTGCGACTTGGGGCTTCCTCCGCTTACTCTTGTCCTGTATTTCGATGATGATTCGACCTGAGGGCGTCTGCGGCTCCCTTTGGATACGGCGACGCTGCTTCTCCAGGTACGACTGCGGCTCTATGACGATGATGTGACCGGAGGGCGTCTGCTGCTTCCTTATTCTGCGGCGACACTGCTTCTCCTGGACACCGACAAGGTTTCGTGATGCACTCCGACTTCGATGTACTCTCACTCTCCTGCCGTTGTTACTGATATTGATATTTCGTCGAGTTTTATGTTTACTCGACGACGTAGTTCGATCCAAAAAACTCTTGGATTCGGTTCGAAGGACCAAAAATGTTACGTCGACTTCTATCCGGTTCGAAGGACCAAAAATGTTACGTCGACTTCTATCCGGTTCGAAGGACCAAAAATGTTACGTCAACTTCTATCCGGTTCGAAGGACCAAAAATGTGACGTCGACTTCTATCCGGTTCGAAGGACCAAAAATGTACAATTAAAATTCGTAAGAGCCGGTGGTGTTTGTTTGTTGATGGTTTAAACTGATGTCTTCTTCCTTTTCGAGCGCTGGTTTCTGCACACCACGTAAAGGGGTGGAGTTTGTTAGACCAAGGGTGGGTGGTGGTCTGCAAAAGAGGATGATTGGCTGCATAAACTTTCTTCTGCCCGGTGTTGCCAAAACATCCATCGCACGTCTTCGGGTGGCTTCCAGATGTTGAAAATACCCGCTAAGCCCTTTATGGCCCACGGACGGTACGACGCGCACAAACACATAATAAAAATAGAGTTTAAATTTACAATTCTTAGGATGATTTATTCTAGCAATAACCTAAAATTCGAGGAAGGATTTTAAGCCGGTACTGGCCGTACACTCGCTGCTCCCAATAAAATGTAAATTCGTTACGGTCCCTGCACCCCGTGCACACTCAAATTGATCAAAAACTTCTTTTATTTCTTCGAAAATGTTTTCTTTTCGTGTGGTATCCTTCATAGGTCAAAGAGCCAGCAATTCTTCCATGTAATTAAATTTGATATCAACTCCGCGAATAAAAATAGCTAATTGAATCTAGAATATAGTTTAGAATGCTTTGCAATCTTTTCACTAATTTTAAAACTTGCTCGTACAATACTATTGCATAAATCACTTTGTTTGTGGAAAAAGTCTGTTGCGCAGATAAACATTTTTTCAAATTTATTATTTTATGTTTTCTTTGTTGCCCATTGAGAATACTATAACTAGAATGTTTTGATGTAAAGTGGCGTTTTAAATTAAATTCTTTTACCACTGATATACTTTTGAGGCAAATTAAGAAAACTTGCTTGTTTTTTGCATAATAAAAATGTAATCGTTAGTCTATTTATCTTGAAAAACACGATTTTCAATATCAAATTCTCTTCTCTGATGTCATTCTAAAGATTATGTTGAATTGTAAATTAAGTATGAATTTAGCAACTGCTGTGGTTCACTAAAAATAACTACGTACTTTTGCTCTGCTGGTTCTTCCTTCACTAATTAACATACTTACTGTCAGTGCAAATAAGACGAGGTTTTCCCTGTTTATTGCATACACTGAATTCTGAGTTGACTAAATACAGTACAAAACTTTATGATACCTATAAAACTTTATGATCCTTAGATTATATGAAAATTATTAAAAATACATATATATTTTTTAATAATTTGAAAATTGTGCTGCGGGCCGGATAAAATGAAGTCAGGGGCCGGATCCGGCCCGCGGGCCGTACGTTGCACATGCCTGGTATAGAGAGTAAGGGAATGAACATGTCAGAATTTTGTTTTACTATCTATGATGTGCACTGAATGTTAAGTCAACGTATAACAGCACTAAATGTTAAATATTACCTAGAAAACCAGATTTACATCTTATGTAAATAATTTTTAAATATTTGATATGAAGTACTTTTAATAAATTTAAATTTGGTAGTAGCTACAAAAATATATTGTCATGCTTAGGAAAAATGTAGTAACCACAAAATAATAACTAAAAATTATATTAATTTAGTATTTATATATCGAGGTTTTTACTATCGAATATTTGTTCACACTAAGCTATATTTCGATTAAAACTAAAATAAAACCTCAAACATAGAAGTTATTAATGGGTAAATAGATCATTCTAATTTTATTCTGATCATTTTCGTTCAATAATAGAGATACAAATTGCAATTGAAACTTCAACATGGGAATTCTCATATTATGCGTCTTCAAACGGGACACACGGTATACACAGCACCCATTCTCATATCTGATATGTCTTTAATTAATAACTTAAGGATCATAATTAACTATTTTACTAATTTGGGTAATTAAATATACAAACTCGCACGTGGTCGGTTATATCGATTTATTTTCCTGGTGGTAACAAAAAAGAACATAAAGACAATTCTGCGCAAACTCTAATACATTCAAATAATACAATATGCTACACCTCCTTTTCTAAGATGTAACTATACAATTAATAACTAAAAAACGTAACATCTTCCACACTATTAATTTGAAATTAATATTATTCACAAGAACAAAATATATTCTATATATATATATATACAGGGTCCTGCAACAGTGCGTCAAGCTTTCCTAGCGCCTTTCTCGTAAGAGATAGAAAAAAATGTTTCATATAAAAATTTATTGAATTAAAAATCTCTATGCCGTAAAATTATTTTCAAATATACAGGGTGTCCCAATTTTGCGTTATAACAAAAGCAAACATTTTTTTAAATGGAACACCCTGTATATTTTTCCATTTTATAATTTGGATAGTATTTTATAACTTAAACCTTTTTTTGGTTTTTAATTTCGATATGGCATTTCCGAGTTATTGACGTTTTTCTGAAAAAAATGTAAAAAGCGGAGGTTCACAAAAAAAAAATATTCTGATGTTGTATTTAAAATTTAAGAAATTTTCTTTTTCCTATGGTTGGTCATAAGTACTGTTTATGTACCAGTGTTAAAAATTTTCACTTTTGAGGAACCCTGCCTTTGTATCAGACACGCCATTTTCTAAAATTTCAAATTGTCGTAACTCTTTTTTTTTAAATGGAATCATATATTTTTTTAATTTAATATTATTCTGCATCTAATTTCCTACAAAAAATATTAAGCATACCCTATACCTACAAGTGATATTTTTCAAGATATAAAAAAAATTATATTTCAAACGGTCCTTGAATACGAATTTGTTTTTGAATAGATAGCCATGACTGAAAAAATGCATCTGTCAATTAAACAATTAGTTTGACATGTAAATGGGAGGTGTGAATTACAAAAAACAAAAGAAGAAAGCCTATCATCAACGAGGAACCAAAAAGACATTGGTGAAGGAACTGGCATAAGCGAGAGGTCAGTACAAAGCATTCTGAAGAAAAATTATTATTTAAAAAAAAAGAGTTACGACAATTTGAAATTTTAGAAAATGGCGTGTCTGATACAAAGGCAGGGTTCCTCAAAAGTGAACATTTTTAACACTGGTACATAAACAGTACTTATGACCAACCATAGGAAAAAGAAAATTTCTTAAATTTTAAATACAACATCAGAATATTTTTTTTTGTGAACCTCCGCTTTTTACATTTTTTTCAGAAAAAACGTCAATAACTCGGAAATGCCACATCGAAATTAAAAACCAAAAAAAGGTTTAAGTTATAAAATACTATCCAAATTATAAAATGAAAAAATATACAGGGTGTTCCATTTAAAAAAATGTTTGCTTTTGTTATAACGCAAAATTGGGACACCCTGTATATTTGAAAATAATTTTACGGCATAGAGATTTTTAATTCAATAAATTTTTATATGA
>CAXAKX010000443.1:7500-14962 GCA_963969525.1 Ontholestes murinus | reverse complement strand
GTTACCCGTTACAACCATGGTAGGCGCAGAACCTACCATCGACAGTTGATAAGGCAGACATTTGAAAGATGCGTCGCCGGTGCGAGACCGTGCGATCAGCAATAAGTTATTCAAGATTCACCAAGTTGTACGATGAACGGACTCGCGTCCGACACCGATTGGTTTTGATCTAATAAAAGCGCTCCTTCCGTCTCCGGTCGGAACTCTGTTTGCATGTATTAGCTCTAGAATTACCACAGTTATCCAAGGATAAGTGGTACGATCTAAGGAACCATAACTGATTTAATGAGCCTTTCGCGGTTTCACCTTAATTTGGCTTGTACTGAGACATGCATGGCTTAATCTTTGAGACAAGCATATGACTACTGGCAGGATCAACCAGGGAGCTGTGTTAGTCGCGCACACTCGAGCGGCGGCGCTTACGCGCGCGCGCGCCCGGTGTAACGACGAGCTCATTTATTTATAATAAAGAGGTGGTTCGAAATTCTGCTCTGCTGAACGGAACATCGCACATATCCCGGTTTACGCGTGCACGGACCCCCGACGTTAACGTGTCACTCCATTGGTATACAGAGCACGCCAGTAAAACACCTATCCCGCCCCTGTGGCGGGGTCAAGACGGTGGACGTGATGCAACTTGTGTAAAAGACACGAAACGCGGGGCGGCGGTTGTGCTACGGCGATATTACGACTAGACGTTCACACATTTATGCAGACCCACGACTTTTTTTGTTTGATAATGCGCCCGGAGACACACACGTGAGCACACGACGGCACATGTACACGAGCACACGGCGGCCGGCCGGCGGTGTGAACACCAAGAATTCGTAATTCTGCTCTCTGCTGAACGGAACATCGCACATATCCCGGTTTACGCGTGCACGGACCCCCGACGTTAACGTGTCACTCCATTGGTATACAGAGCACGCCAGTAAAACACCTATCCCGCCCCTGTGGCGGGGTCAAGACGGTGGACGTGATGCAACTTGTGTAAAAGACACGAAACGCGGGGCGGCGGTTGTGCTACGGCGATATTGCGACTAGACGTTCACACATTTATGCAGACCCACGAATTTTTTTGTTTGATAATGCGCCCGGAGACACACACGTCAGCACACGACGGCACATGTACACGAGCACACGGCGGCCGGCCGGCGGTGTGAACACCAAGAATAGGAGTGGAGAGACTCTCGGTCCACACAACTCCGAAATGCATCAATATATCATATATATGGCATGAGAGAGAAGAGAAATTTTATAAATTTCACATCTCGCCAAGGCTTACACACACTACAAAAAACATCATTGTTCGTTAGATTGAAAATCATCGTCTCGGCCAAGGGGACCACGCGCTCGGGTCCCCCGAACGTCTGACTTTATGATGATATATATATTTCAATCAACATAAGTTTTCATTCTCGCTCGGAATTCGGTGAGTTATTGCATTTGAATTTTCACGGAGTTTTTACGCACCGCTACTTTAAAAATATTACATGTTCAGTCTACATGTTGCTCGCATAAGGGCCATACGCATAAACGAATATACGAAATGGGTCCCGCGAACGTGCTATTCGGACAGGTTCAAACTACCTGTTAGAGTTTTCAACACCGAACTGTCCGGACACGGCGAGGCCGTGATTTTATATTCAACAGACGGTATATATATATGGTGGGTGAGAGACAAGAAAAAAATTTCCTCGGGCGGCAACTGATTTCTCGCGTCTCGTTTTATTAAAACATCGAACTGTCCAGACACGGCGAGGCCGTGATTTTATTTTCAACAGACGATAATAACACGATGATGATATATATTTATATATGTAGTAAAATACGGGGAACGATTTTTGTATGAGGCACAACCGACACACAAACCACACACATCTTATTATATATTATAATAGAGTAGCAGATTGGTGCAACACTGAGACCTCGGCGTTCCCCCAAACAAGAGATAAAACTAAAAACACGCCGGCCGACTTATTACACGTAACGTATATAATGGCATTACACTACTACACTGGTGTTGTTGTGTCGCCCGTTGCCGTGTGTCGTCGCCCGCCGTTGTTCCTCGTTCGTCTCTCCGGTTTCGTCGTCGTTTTATTAAATACATCGAACTGTCCAGACACGTGAGGCCGTGATTTTATTTTCAACAGACGATGATGATATTTTATGTGTATTAATATGATGGGGAACGATTATATGAGGCACACCGAACACGCAAAACCACACACATCTTCTTATTATATATTATATATAATACTAGAGAAGTAGCAGCTTGGTGAACACACTGAGACCTCGCGTTCCCCCACAAGAGATAAAAACTAAAAACACGCCGGCCGACTTATTACACGTAACGTATATAATGGCATTACACTACACTGGTTGTTGTGTCGTCGCCCGTTGCCGTGTGTCGTCGCCCGCCGTTGTTCGTCGTTCGTCTCTCCGGTTCGTCGTCGTTTTATATTAAATACATCGAACTGTCCAGACACGTGAGGCCGTGATTTTATTTTCAACAGACGATGATGATATTTTATGTGTTTTAATATGATGGGGAACGATTATATGAGGCACACCGAACACGCAAAACCACACACATCTTCTTATTATATATTATATATAATACTAGAGAAGTAGCAGCTTGGTGAACACACTGAGACCTCGCGTTCCCCCACAAGAGATAAAAACTAAAAACACGCCGGCCGACTTATTACACGTAACGTATATAATGGCATTACACTACACTGGTTGTTGTGTCGTCGCCCGTTGCCGTGTGTCGTCGCCCGCCGTTGTTCGTCGTTCGTCTCTCCGGTTCGTCGTCGTTTTATATTAAATACATCGAACTGTCCAGACACGTGAGGCCGTGATTTTATTTTCAACAGACGATGATGATATTTTATGTGTTTTAATATGATGGGGAACGATTATATGAGGCACACCGAACACGCAAAACCACACACATCTTCTTATTATATATTATATATAATACTAGAGAAGTAGCAGCTTGGTGAACACACTGAGACCTCGCGTTCCCCCACAAGAGATAAAAACTAAAAACACGCCGGCCGACTTATTACACGTAACGTATATAATGGCATTACACTACACTGGTTGTTGTGTCGTCGCCCGTTGCCGTGTGTCGTCGCCCGCCGTTGTTCGTCGTTCGTCTCTCCGTCCGTCGCATAGGGCAAAAATTTGTTAAAAATTTTATTTTACCCATGCGACGGTTTATTAAAGCCAAAAGGATATTTATTTCGGCGTTTCTTTGCGATATATATACATATACTGCTCGCCTGGTCGTTCTTTTTCAATCTTCCACTTTTCACCCGAACGACCTGCACCACCCATATAGCTGTTTGATGCATATTTGTACAGAATAACGGCGAGAAATTAAATTTTTATTTTTCCACCTAGCGCTGCCCGAAAATATCATTTGTGTGTGAAACAAGACGAAACGAAGCGTAATACTCGACTTTATTTGCGTAAATCGAAAATTCGCTCATCGCACCGTGCACCACCATATATATGTCTCTCGCACACAGGTACCGAATAACGCTTTCGGCATCGTGCGCACCGACCGACCGCCGCATTTAAGTTTTTCGCACGCCCGTACCGAATAACGCTTTTAGCATCGTGCGCGCCGACCGACCGACCGACCGACCGACCGCCTCATATATATGTTTCTCGTACATAGGTATCGAATAACGGCAGAAATTATTTTTATTTTATTAAAATAAAATTTTCGTTAATTCGCTTACTCGATACGAAAGGACACATCGGCGAGTGGAAATAAAGCGGACCGAAGTTAAAACGTTCGACATTAGGTTTTTCGCACACCGGTACCGAATAACGCTTTCGACCTGCACCGCCCATACAGCTGTTTGATGCATATTTGTACAGAATAACGGCGAGAAATTTTATTTTTATTTTTCCACTTAGCACTGCCCGAAAATATCATTTGTGTGTGAAACAAGACGAAACGAAGCGTAATACTCGACTTTATTTGCGTAAAATGAAAATTCGCTCATCGCACCGTGCACCACCATATATATATGTCTCTCGCACACAGGTACCGAATAACGCTCTCGGCATCGTGCACACCGACCGACCGCCGCATATAAGTTTTTCGCCCGCCCGTACCGAATAACGCTTTTAGCATCGTGCACACCGACCGACCGCCTCATATATATGTTTTTCGTACACAGGTACCGAATAACGGCAGAAATTATTTTTATTATATTAAAATAAAATTTTCGTCAATTCGCTTATTCGCACCGACCGACCGCCTAATATATATGTTTTTCGTACACAGGTACCGAATAACGGCAGAAATTATTTTTATTTTAATAAAATAAAATTTTCGTCAATTCGCTTATTCGCACCGACCGACCGCCTCATATATATGTTTTTCGTACACAGGTACCGAATAACGGCAGAAATTATTTTTATTTTAATAAAATAAAATTTTCGTCAATTCGCTTATTCGCACCGACCGACCGCCTCATATATATGTTTTTCGTACACAGGTACCGAATAACGGCAGAAATTATTTTTATTTTAATAAAATAAAATTTTCGTTAATTCGCTTACACGATGCGAAAGGACAGATCGGCGAGTGGAAATAAAGCGGACCGAAGTGAAAACGTTCGACTTTAGGTTTTTCGCACACAGGTACCGAATAACGCTTTTAGCATCGTGCACACCGACCGACCGCCGCGTACAATTATTTCGCACGCCCGTACCGAATAACGCTTTTGGCATCGTGCACACCGACCGACCGCCTCACATATATATTTTTCGTACATAGGTACCGAATAACGGCAGAAATTATTTTTATTTTAATAAAATAAAATTTTCGTCAATTCGCTTATTCGCACCGACCGACCGCCTCATATATATGTTTTTCGTACACAGGTACCGAATAACGGCAGAAATTATTTTTATTTTCATAAAATAAAATTTTCGTTAATTCGCTTACACGATGCGAAAGGACAGATCGGCGAGTGGAAATAAAGCGGACCGAAGTGAAAACGTTCGACTTTAGGTTTTTCGCACACAGGTACCGAATAACGCTTTTAGCATCGTGCACACCGACCGACCGCCGCGTACAATTATTTCGCACGCCCGTACCGAATAACGCTTTTGGCATCGTGCACACCGACCGACCGCCTCACATATATATTTTTCGTACATAGGTACGGAATAACGGCAGAAATTATTTTTATTTTATTAAAATAAAATTTTCGTCAATTCGCTTATTCGCACCGACCGACCGCCTCATATATATGTTTTTCGTACACAGGTACCGAATAACGGCAGAAATTATTTTTATTATATTAAAATAAAATTTTCGTCAATTCGCTTATTCGCACCGACCGACCGCCTCATATATATGTTTTTCGTACACAGGTACCGAATAACGGCAGAAATTATTTTTATTTTAATAAAATAAAATTTTCGTTAATTCGCTTACGCGATGCGAAAGGACAGATCGGCGAGTGGAAATAAAGCGGACCGAAGTGAAAACGTTCGACTTTAGGTTTTTCGCACACAGGTACCGAATAACGCTTTTAGCATCGTGCACACCGACCGACCGCCGCGTACAATTATTTCGCACGCCCGTACCGAATAACGCTTTTGGCATCGTGCACACCGACCGACCGCCTCACATATATATTTTTCGTACATAGGTACGGAATAACGGCAGAAGTTATTTTTATTTTATTAAAATAAAATTTTCGTTAATTCGCTTACGCGATTCGAAAGGACAGATCGGCGAGTGGAAATAAAGCGGACCGAAGTGAAAACGTTCGACTTTAGGTTTTTCGCACACAGGTACCGAATAACGCTTTTAGCATCGTGCACACCGACCGACCGCCGCGTACAATTATTTCGCACGCCCGTACCGAATAACGCTTTTGGCATCGTGCACACCGACCGACCGCCTCACATATATATTTTTCGTACATAGGTACGGAATAACGGCAGAAATTATTTTTATTTTATTAAAATAAAATTTTCGTTAATTCGCTTACGCGATGCGAAAGGACAGATCGGCGAGTGGAAATAAAGCGGACCGAAGTCAAAACGTTCGACTTTAGGTTTTTCGCACACAGGTACCGAATAACGCTTTTAGCATCGTGCACACCGACCGACCGCCGCGTACAATTATTTCGCACGCCCGTACCGAATAACGCTTTTGGCATCGTGCACACCGACCGACCGCCTCACATATATATTTTTCGTACATAGGTACGGAATAACGGCAGAAATTATTTTTATTTTATTAAAATAAAATTTTCGTTAATTCGCTTACGCGATGCGAAAGGACAGATCGGCGAGTGGAAATAAAGCGGACCGAAGTGAAAACGTTCGACTTTAGGTTTTTCGCACACAGGTACCGAATAACGCTTTTAGCATCGTGCACACCGACCGACCGCCGCGTACAATTATTTCGCACGCCCGTACCGAATAACGCTTTTGGCATCGTGCACACCGACCGACCGCCTCACATATATATTTTTCGTACATAGGTACGGAATAACGGCAGAAATTATTTTTATTTTATTAAAATAAAATTTTCGTTAATTCGCTTACGCGATGCGAAAGGACAGATCGGCGAGTGGAAATAAAGCGGACCGAAGTCAAAACGTTCGACTTTAGGTTTTTCGCACACAGGTACCGAGTAACGCTTTTAGCATCGTGCACACCGACCGACCGCCGCGTACAATTATTTCGCACGCCCGTACCGAATAACGCTTTTGGCATCGTGCACACCGACCGACCGCCTCACATATATATTTTTCGTACACATGTACAGAATAACGGCAGAAATTATTTTTATTTTATTAAAATAAAATTTTCGTTAATTCGCTTACGCGATACGAAAGGACACATCGACGAGCGGAAATAAATGTGAACCGTGGTAAAAATTTCGTAATTATTTCGTGTCGATCGAAATTTCGCTTTTCGCACCGTGCACACCGACCGACCGCCACACCGGTACAGAATGACTGTCGAAATTTCTTTTATCATTCGATAATATAATATTCGTTCGTTCGCTCGCTCGCAGGAAACGTAAGGAAAAAAGATCGACGAGCGGAAATTAATTGCGAACCGTGGTAAAAGTTTCGAAATTATTTCTTGTCGAAATTATTTTTATAATATTAAAATATAATATGCGTTAATTCGCTTACGCGATACGAAAGGACACATCGACGAGCGGAAATAAATGCGAACCGTGGTAAAAATTTCGTAATTATTTCGTGTCGATCGAAATTTCGCTTTTCGCACCGTGCACACCGACCGACCGCCACACCGGTACAGAATGACTGTCGAAATTTCTTTTATCATTCGATAATATAATATTCGTTCGTTCGTTCGTTCGTTCGCTCGCACGAAACGTAAGGAAAAAAGATCGACGAGCGGAAATAAATTGCGAACCGTGGTAAAAGTTTCGAAATTA
>CAXAKX010000443.1:0-2500 GCA_963969525.1 Ontholestes murinus | reverse complement strand
TAGGCACGCGCTAGGCACGGCCTTCACTTTCATTACGCCTTTAGGTTTCGCTAAGTCCCAATGACTCGCGAACATGCTAGACTCCTTGGTCCGTGTTTCAAGACGGGTCCTGAAAGTACCCAAAGCTAAAGCGTCGCCGACGGGCGTATAAACGGAGTCTGTCCGAGGACACCGTCGCCAGCAGTCGAACGGGTCCGGCGGAGTCGAGGCACGAGTCCCCAGACGCCCACCAGATATCCGCAAGCACTTGCGACGGGCCGGACGCGAATTAAGTATCGCGGCCCCGCGCCACTGCTATACCGTCGGGCGAGCAGGCCGGGAGACGGGGGTCCGAACGGAAACGGCCCGAAGGCGCCACTCGGTCTCCACCCCGATCCTTAGGCCTGCACCCAACGGGTCGCGACGTCCTACTAGGGGAGAAGTGCACGAGTTCGTCACCCCGAAAACAGAGAGAGGACGGAGCGATCGTCGGACCGAGGTCCGTGACCGTCTCACAAGCGCCCAACACTCCAGAGCAGACGAGACACGCTGAATCTCCCCATTCGACCTTTCGGGTTTCTCAGGTTTACCCCTGAACGGTTTCACGTACTATTGAACTCTCTCTTCAAAGTTCTTTTCAACTTTCCCTCACGGTACTTGTTCGCTATCGGTCTCGTGGTTATATTTAGCCTTAGATGGAGTTTACCACCCACTTAGGGCTGCACTCTCAAGCAACCCGACTCTGAGGAGAGATCCTCCCGCTGTCGACGGCGATCGCTACGGGCCTGGCACCCTCTATGGGTAGTGGCCCCGTTCAAGAAGGACTTGGACGCACCGTACGACCTCGGGATGACGGATCCTCCCTAACACCACATTTCCCGGCGACAACGCGTAAGACGGCCGCGGGATTCGGTGCTGGGCTTTTCCCTGTTCGCTCGCCGCTACTAAGGGAATCCTGGTTAGTTTCTTTTCCACCGCTTAGTAATATGCTTAAATTCAGCGGGTACTCCCACCTGCTCTGAGGTCTGAATCAAATATATGTGTATATATATTATGTTAAGAGAGTGTGCGGTGCGGAACGCTCAAACGCGTAAACACACGGTGTACACGCACGGCCAGACGTCCTCAGAATTTCATATACATATATAATATATATATTTTTTCTAGGAAACGACGACCGGTGTTCTCCGCGGACGAACTTGACGACCGTCACATCGCCTCATCTCGAGTGTCTCGAGACGTCGACGACGACGACGATCATCTCGTCTGTACGCCGGTAAGGACGACCTCACCTCTCTCTAGCGTGTGTTAACGCAAGCGAAAACACGGTTCGTTCGTTCGTTTAGTCAAACGACAGTTTTTGATTTAAGAGGACGGATCTTTCGTCGAGACGAAAAACAGCGAACCTCCAATTTGGTCCCGACGTTCCCCACAAACGCACATCACACACACCACGAGCGTTTTTCAGCGCGAAAGTGCCACGGACAGTGCGTTAGAGAACCGGACAGTCTTGGAAATAGAAACGACCCTCAGCCAGGAATGGTCCAGGAACAGTATCCAAGGACCGCAATGTGCGTTCGAAATGTCGATGTTCATGTATCCTGCAGTTCACAATAAGACGCGCAATTAGCTGCGTTCTTCATCGACCCACGAGCCAAGTGATTCACCGTTCAGGGTAGTGTACTAGAGCGTTTTGAGAAACGAGTCAGAGGCGAACCTCCGATCTTGTATTCTACAACACTTGGTGACTGACATTATTAATAATGTGTGTGAAATGTGTGCGTGCACGTTCACCCACTGTCGACAAAATTTTCGCAACGGACAGTTTTCGAGGAGGCGCCGGGCCATACACCTACTACTACTACTAGTGGTGGTGTGTGACTAGCGGCCAGAGTCGTGTATTCCTTGGAATCGTCGTCTCGAATCGCCGAACAAGCGTGCGTTCGTGAGTACACCACTGGCACAGGACCGCCCCGCGCTCTCGGCGCGGTTGGTTATTACACCGGCGATGACCAAGTGTGCGCGCGTGTTTGTGTACAACACTCACCGCTTGTGTCCGGGCGAACGGTACCACTGATACCGGACCACGACTCCGACACATCCCCCAAATACTAACTGCGCATATACTTTTTCTCCAACAGGCGGATACTATTGTGTTTTATCGTCGTAAACAGAAAAATTGTCGACATTTTCGAGAAATAAAGTGTGGCCGGGCGAAATACATTCAAAACCCATTTTACAGTTGAATTTACACAGTGAAGCGTTATAAAACAACCGTAACAAAACCAGGGTGCCCGGAACAAAAACAGATGACGGATCTCGGCAATTCGAGATGCGAACACCCAACGTGTGTTTTCTCGACATATGTCTTCGTACATATCGCACAATGTATTATATTAATATATATATATATATATTTTATATGTAAAAGCAAGGTGACGGATCTCTCGTCGATAAGATACACATACAACGCACATTATTATCGTGTTTGTTGTATTTTCTCGAATCTCGAGATGCGAAC
>CAXAKX010000442.1:0-24716 GCA_963969525.1 Ontholestes murinus | reverse complement strand
ATCACATTATCGAACAAATCAAGATTTAAGGGAGAAGCTCCCTTGTTTGCAGCATTATAACCAAGACAACATTCGCACTCATATCGATGGCCCTGCCCCTTCAAGAAAAGATTGTCATGGATGTATTTTTAAACATTTAGAAATTAATCAAAAAGTGTAAATTAACTAACGTTTTTTAATAAAGATATTGTAGTATATTAATAATGTTTTATTTGTATTCCTGTAACCCAATTTGAAGAAAGTGTTAATTTTTATTGTTAAAATTTCTTTCAAACAATTTATTTATTAATTAAGTTAATTGAATGACCAATGAGGTCTTTTTTCCAATTGGAGCAAAAGAAAAAAAGGAAAAAAGGAGGAAAAAAGGAAAAAGGAGGAAAGGAAGGAAAGGAAGGGAAAAAAGAAAGAAAAAAGAAAGGAGGAAAAAAGGAGAGGAGAAGAATATTTCTTTTTACAGACCACTCCTCCTTACCAACGTCTCCTCCTTTTAACACGCCTTCAATGCAGAGGGGATGGGAGTGGGAAAAAAGGAGTGGGGATACAAAATTCCCCCCCCCCCCCCAGGGTTGCGACTTTTTGACCTCAAAAATAATTTCCCCCACCAAGACACGCCCCCTACGCCCATTTCCACGCCCCTTTTTGCTATATAAATGAGGAAAACCGCATAGAAAAGCCACAGTGCAGCACGCAGCAGCAACAACAACAACAAACCGAAAAATGGGTAAGTGTTACAAACGTTGAACCTACTTTACATAACTACTATTTTATGCCGTTAAAATATTCTAACATATTCATATATTCCATTCTAAATCGTTTGAATTGTATTTTTTATTTAAAATGTCTTTAATATATTCACTACGTGATTTAGACAAATGTAAATTTCATGTTAATTACTAAGCAGACAAGAAATACGATATGCTAGACGATAGCATGGAGAAATGGTATTTGGGTTCTTTCCGCACGCCGCCGCCAGCAGAAATTCCAGCCGCCGTAAATCCTACCTTGGACGGAACGCGTAGACGGACCGTTGCCGTTACAAGCCCGGCCGGCGAAAATCTGGTACCAGACGGAGCGTGCAGACCGACCGCAACCATTTCTGCCGCTGAAGGTGAAACAGCAGCGAGTGAGTATTTTTTTATATAATATTTAATTTTTCATACATTGGAACTGAAATAAATGAAAAAGTATAATTATGTATTTTTCTTTCTTTTTTTTTACAGATTCCGGAATGACAGATTTTTTGAATCTTGTTACTCCTGGCGCTAGGTGGCTGACTGCAACTCATAGACGAGAATGCACATCACCCCGTAATGATGTACTGAATCAAGCCATGGTTGACGCTGACATTCTCAGTATTAGTAAAGATACAAGTGATACTGAGAATGTTGCGAGTACATCAATGCGGGGAAATGTAAGTTCCTTGGCAAGCGGGCAGCAATTTTACATGTCGTCGTCTAATTCTAATCGCAACAGATGGCGATATGGAAATTACTTGCCAAAACAAGAGTACAGGCAGCGACGTCGTGCCGAGAGGGACATGATGAGAAACAGGAGGAGAACAGTAAACGTTGACAGAAGTGACGTACAGCAAGGATCTGTACTTCGAAGACTGTTGGCGGTTCCTGAATCGATGTCGAGTATATCGATTACCCACCCCCAACAAACTGCACCGTCAACCAGTACTCGCTCCCATCCCAAAATATCATTAATGAATGTATCATCCATTCCAGAACCCGAAATCGAACCTGAAATCGAACCCGAAATCGAACCCGAAATAATTACAATCCTCTCCCAGACATCGGTAACTTCTGTGAATGTGCAAAAAGTTACCGTTCTGGAAAATATAACAGTTAAACCACCCACTAACGTAACTAACGAAATCCCTTGTAACTCACTCCCTTCCAACGAAATCCCTTCAAATGTAATTGTTCCAAGCTCGTCCCGGCCCGTGTCTCCTGTCATCAATTCCTCGTCCCGGCCCGTGTCTCCTGTCATCAATTCTTACAGTCAATCGATTGCTCGACAAGTCGGTAATAGGAGTCGCCAAGTAAGAAATTCTCTTACATTTTATCAAAAGTTGTATGATACTTTGTGTGAAAGCGAAACACGTGTAAATAACATGATTGAATCGTTAAATTTCGTTGCCGCTAATATGTCTAATTGTAATCCTGGTTTGTTGCCCGACCTAAAAGAGCAATTAAGACAAATTAGAGGCGAAAAGGAAACCGTGCAAAGGATCATAGCAACAATAAGATATTATGTAAGGGAATATAATCATTGATGACTTCTGTCAACGTTTCGTTCCCTGTTACCACGGATATTCGCTGCTGATTTGAACCTTAAATAATTTTCACTCGGCTAGAAAAAAGAAAAATCAAAGCTATTACAATATAATACGCCTAGAAAAAAAAAACCAAAGTTATAAAAAAACAGCTAGGATAACCAAATATATGTACATCAAGTAATAAATAAATGTTTAAGAATAAACGTGTGAATATTTTCCTTCATCCTAAAATAAAACCTTATTATCATAATATGTAGGTGAAGTCTATAATTTATAAAACGCAGAATTAATTTTTACCGCTACTTCGGGCGAACAACTTAATAATGTATTTATATATTCAAACATGTTCATTAATATGTATGCTAAAATATACAATAAGAAATTGAAAGTGTTTTTTTTCTTTCTTAATAATGAGCAGCTACATTCCACAATCAAAATATCTAGGTGAGGTCATAAATTGTCCAGTTTATTGTATTCCATATTTAGTTCAGTAAAAACCTTCTTGGTGAGATGACATGCATCCCGTAAGTGTAACTTCACATGAATTATCATTACCGATACAAAATTTTGATAATGCATTATTACAACATCCGAGATTTAAAAAACACAGTGACCTTTTCGGAGGTGAATGTAAGAGAGGCTTAATTATAGGACCGAGTGCATGCGGAAAAACCAACATACTTCTTACACTACTTATTGCAAGGCATGGGTTAAGATATTTAAATATTTATTTATGTTCAAATTCATTGTACCAAGAGAAATATACATTTCTACGTGAATTAATGAAAACGATTCCAGAATGTGGTTATTATGAATATTCGGATATCGCAAGCCTAGAAGTTCCGACATGCATAAATGAATATTCCATTGTAATATTTGATGATGTGCCACCCACAGGTCACAATACAATAAAAGACTATTTTTCATACGGTCGACATAAAAATATTGACTGTTTTTACTTATGCCAGAGTTACAGTGCAATTCCAAAGCAGCTGATTAGAGATAATAGCAATTTGTTAATACTTTTTCGACAAGATGCAATGCATTTGAAACATATATATGATGATCACCTTACGGGGGACATGACTTTTGAAGAATTTAAGGACATTTGTCAAACGTGTTGGGTCAATCCTCATGATGTATTGGTAATTGATTTAGACTGTGGTAAAGAGGAAGGGAGATACCGCAAGGGTTTTGACAAATTTATAATTGTATAAATTTGGGTACAACTTCCTTTACCCTTTCAGTATAAGTGTGTACTTCGATAACACAATGGACAAAAATGTCGCTAGACAACTTGCAGAAGCTCGCACTTCTCTACGTGATAAAATTAGAACCTTGAAATCAAACATAGCTGAGTCTAAACAACATCTTGAAGCTACGTTCTCACCCCTCAGTGAGCCACTCAAAGAAATAGCAAGTAAACTTGAGGCTAATCGACTAGAACCCAGTGAATTTCTAGAAGATGATGATAATGACTTCGATGTATCACAAATTAAACCAGCCTACGCACCATCTCCAAAACAGTCTTTTAACATTAAAAGGAGAAGAAAACTTTCGAAAATATACCACGAACCGAAAAAAGAATTACTCGACGATACCTTAATGACACCTACTGCAGAAAACCTTCAACGGAAAGGAGATGTTAGTTTTTTAGATGATGAGGAAGTGATACAAAGTGCCCCATTTAATTCAACTCAAATTGTAGAAAAGCATGATGATTCAAAGACGGATTTTGAACAACAAGAAGAAGAACATGCGTATAGTGATGACGATGATGAAGGAGAAGTAACACTTCCTATGTATCATGCCCAGCAAAGTTTTAGAGAACAATTGAATAGCCCAGAAGTGCAAAATATATTACAACAATTTGATGAATTACCCAGACAATTTCTCATATATTTCAAAACACATACAAAAGCTGACCGCGACGAAAAATATGGCGTACATGAAGTTGACGGAAATTTATATGTTGGAAATTCTGAAATACAATTCGAAGGACGAGACATAAAGATAAATAATCAGATATATACGGGAACAAAAGGACTGTATGAACTCTTATTTAAGAAAAAACCTTCAAAATTTACTTTAATGGATAGCCGAAACTACAGAGATATATTGCAACGAACTAATGCCGCGCGTGTACAATATAATCCAAATAAAGCGATTGCAGCCAACAGAGGGTACAAGTATGTGTCAATAGTAAAACCAATTTTAATGGGTGACAGACCCCAGGTTTGGTGGGCAAAATTATGGAAGAGTGGAGGATCTCTGGAGAAAAACACAATGAAAAGGCAATTAATTCCAGGATCCACTATCGAGTACAAACATTGGGATGACCCCAATGAACTTGTAGATAGGTTACGTTTATTAATAGCTTCACAGCATGCAGGAAATTCATCACACAACAATGAAATTGTTTCAATAATCGAAGAATTAAAAGAGGCAAAAATTATTGTATAAAAACATATTCTTTGAATATACTCGTCATTCAGTGTGCAGCCAGGATACAGTTAGTTTACTTATATGACTCTTAATAAGTTTGGTGAACATCTTACCGGTGCTACCATGTCTGTAGACAAATTTGGTAAACATCTTTACGGACACAGCATTTCAAAACATAGACATTTTCAAAAGTTGAAAGATGATGTAAAGCAGCAGTCAACGCGAAAATCAATACAAGTCATCGGATTGTGGACTACTGGCCACGAAGCAGAACCTGGGATTTATCAAATTACAAATAAAGCAGCAACCTCAACGTTTGTTAATGAGGTGTACAGTGGTAAAGTAGTGAAGGTAGTTATGTATGGAGACAACGTTTGGGTCAGAATTAATGGTCAACCCTACAGGACCGAACTAAAAAAAAATCTTGTAACATTGAAACTCAATGATAAAATTCAAATAACTAGACGATTTGTAGACAGACCAGCATCAGCATCGGCCGTTGATATAGTAATTGAATCTGATAATGTCTAAAATTAAGCAAGACGTAGTGAAGGAACTGCATGCACCGGCTAGAAGAAACTTTAAAAGGCGTCGTGTTATTCTGAAGGGACTAAAAGATTTATATCAAGCAGATTTAGTTGAAATGATTCCGTATTCAAAGGAGAACAAGGGATTTAAGTATATATTAATGGTTATAAATGCTTTCTCTAAATTTGGATGGGCAGTACCTTTAAAGACTAAGACTGGGAAGGAAGTGACGCGAGCAATGCAAACAATACTGGACAAAAAGAAACTCATACCGAAAAACATTCAAACAGATCATGGCAAAGAATTTTACAACGCAGACTTCAAAACATTTCTTAAACAGTACAATATCAATCATTACAGTACTTATTCAACATTAAAGAGTTCCATTGTGGAAAGATTTAATAGAACCATCAAGGAAAGGATGTGGAAAGCGTTTTCATTGCAAGGTACATATAAATGGTTGGACTTACTACCAATTATTATAAACAACTACAATAATAGCGTACATAGAACAATTGGAATGAAGCCGAAAGATGTTAATAATCGCAATGCAAAGCATCTTTTGAATACAGTGTATAGTTCATTAAAAATGATTGATACACTACCTCGGAAATTCAATGTAGGTGATCATGTAAGAATAAGTAAACACCGCCAAGCTTTCTCCAAAAACTATACACCTAATTGGTCAAACGAAATATTTAAAATCTCTAAAGTGCAAAATACAATGCCGCGAACCTATCTACTGCAGGATGCACAAGGTGAAAATATTATTGGAGGATTCTATGAAGTGGAACTGAAGAAAGTCGCACACCCTGATGTTTATTTGGTAGAGAAAGTAATAAGACGTAAGGGAAATAAAGTTCTCGTCAAGTGGTTAGGATTGGATAGCTCACACAATTCCTGGATATCGAAGAAAAATGTGTTGTAATTATGTTATATAACTTTATTGCCTGTGTATTCGTTTTAAGTAAATAAAACAACTTTTTTTAAAATATATACAATTTATTTACAACCTATACAATACATTAACAAATTATATATACAAAAATATGTACTTTAATATAAATACGTAATGAACAATTTATACAATCTTATTTACTACATATACAATACATAAATCAAACGTAATACATAGAAAACAAGTATAAGGTAACAATTTATACAAAACTTAAAAACATAAAATTAATTATATAACCTATCGTATTCTTCATTTAATATTTGATTTATACATTCATCTTCTTGAATTTGTTTAATTTGTTTATGACCCCAAGCCAATGTGCCAATTTTATCTGGTAAAATGTAACGTTTATCGTCAGTAGCAGACAAAGCAATTTTATTTTTTAGTTCTGTAAAAACTACATGGTAATCAGAACGGAATGTATACATTTTCTTGAAAATTTCTCCCCCCTCTTCCACTATACGTTTATAATCACACAGAGTCAATTCTTTTTTAATAACATATTTTTTTACACCTTTTGCTTTCTTAACGCAATCTGAAAGTGTATTGATGCAGTATGCTTTAGCTCCTGTACCAAAAAACGATGTAATAATATTACCGGCAAATTCATCCTTCATTTTACCTATAACTGACTTGTTTCGAGGTATTTTATGAACATTATTTTCAGGATAATTGGAAGTATCAAAGTGCTCAATATTATTTTTGATATCATCGTAAATATTTTCAGTAAATACTTCAATTATTAATGAATCCGTGTCTGTGTACAGCAAACGAACATTATCGCCATACTCACGTTTTAAAAAATCATAATAGAATTTATAAACTACAGTTTTAGCTAACTCTAATATACTAAAACCTACGTACAATGGTTTATTGTAATGTATTTTTACAATAGACATTTCCACAGCTATTAAATTTTCACAAAATATTTTGGTAGATTTAAAATTTGGTTTCGCGATAAATACTTCCGCCCCTGGTTTTCTATAACGCGTCTCCCAATGACTCAATAAACGAATGTCAACTCTATTATCTACATTTTCCATGGTTTTTCCAAATACAATGTTATTCATGGCTTTGTAATGATTCCTTTCAAACGCGTTACTTGACTGTCTTCGCTTTTCCGTATTAAAATCAATATATGACTGCATCCAATTGCTCTGTTCAAATTCGAGAATTCTATGGGTGCGTTTCAATATTAATCCATGATTTAAACATTGTTTTAAATTCATGTAGTGTATAATGTACTTCTCCTTATCGTACAATGTTGGTACTAATTTCTTATGTTTAGAATTTTCAGGGTTACGCAATTCAGGACAAAATGGCAAATCGTTATGTGTATCATGTAAACATTGAGGATAATCCAAGTCAACTTCCAAAACGTAACCGGTACTCGAATTATCATCAATCTGTAAAACATTAAAATTTTCTAATTCCCGAGCATTCAACCAGCGAAATTTACCTGTAGGCAGTTTTGATTGCATTGCAAAACCGTACAGGTTGGTAGCATCTAAATATGCAATATAAGATATTGGTTGCGTATCATTGAACTCACTTAAAAATTTATTATTTGCTTCGGATTTACGATGAGAACACATACTAAGCCCCCCGCGAATCCCCCTTTTAAAAAAGAAAAACATATCGACGTCTGTAAGGAGTTCCAGTTGAACCCCAGTCATTTTTAATAAAGCGTCCCACCCGAACCCTGGTGCCGTAAAGTAATGTGCCGGATCTAATGTATAATATTGTAATGAAACACTGCGATAATTTTCAAATATGTCGGCCAAAAGTAACACGTCTGAAGTTAAATAAACTAAGGAATAATCTCCCAATGTTTCACAATTAAACACTTGCCAGACAGTCTGTGCCCTGTTATAATTATCATGTGATACATCAGAATATGTTAATGAATCATAAAACGCTTCACGTTCTGGTAACTTCGAATAATTTATTTTATCAAAGGAATCCATAAAATCATAGGGAAATATTCCTTTCTGCCTTACTAAATTGAACTGAATGTTGTCAGGATAATATTTTCGTACTTGTTCACATTGGTTGTCATCTAAATAACTACCAAGTTTTGCAAGGGAGCAAGATAAAAATCGAAAAGAATCTACAAACCTTAAGTTTATAAATACTCGCCTCATTCTACCTTTTATATCTTGTGAATCTGCGACGTGAACTTTTTTACTAAAGGAAATATACTTTTCTTTATTTTGTGCAATTACGTCAACATCTTCACCATTCATCGCAATGTTCTTTATAAACATATGAGAATCATAATTTGATAAATTGTGAAAAAACACCGGAATAAATTTTGGAATTTTATAGTTGACATTACATACCGAGTGAGCAGGACCTCGAAAAAAGCCAGTTAAATGGTCATGATCATGAACTTTATCTTTTACATTACTAATTATTTTCTTACAAATATGACAAATATTTTTTTCAAACTCTATCTGATCAGCACTTGTCAAGGGAAGCATTTGTATCACTACTCCTAAGTAATTATTATAAATGTACTTTATATCCTCTTCTAATTGCTTTACAAACTCAATAGCAGCATCTTTCCCGATATATTTTTTAAAAATGGATAATGAATCATCGTAACTACATTTTATATAATATGCGAAAGCATATGGTTCGTGCCGAAAGCACTTCATAGTGTATGATTCATTATCCATTATATTATTTTTTACTTGATCCACTGGACATAATAATGCTTCAAAATCAGCATAGACAACAAACGGAACTTTCAGCTGCCTTTCGTAATGTTCAAATTGTAAAATATTAGACAGTACTTCTTCACCCAGACTATTTATGCGATAATTTGTGTCAGGTAAAACAGCTTTTACTTTACCGCAATCTTCTTCCCTATGCCTACTAACTTTTTCTATAGAACTAAAGTATAATAAACATCCGTCACAAATAAATTTTTCGTGTCCATGTAACGATAACTGATTTCCTACTAAACGTGACAAATTTCGAATCCAACAGTAGTGACTATTACCACCATCATCATTCGTTATATACAATAAGTTTACTGTAACGTTCCACAATCCCGTTGAAATTTGTAATGGTACTACTTCGTAACTAACCTTATTATCCCGAATCTCTTTATTGAGACCGTACACGTTCACGCAAATATTGTTCTTATTTTCAAACTTGTTGATGTCTCTTATTTTCACAGGAAATTCCAAGTCCGAAAAGTCACACACTGTAGAGTAGTGGGGGTATGATGATGTCCGGTTAGATAATCCAGTCGGAGATCATAAAGCAGAAGTTATTGCCCAAGCAAAACATGCCTGATCGTTGTTTTGCACATTTATTACGGCCTTCTTCGATTGTATGGACGTCGGAAGGTTTATATATGTAGACGCCCTCAATGGATTGTACTTATTTATGGTCACCTCCATATACAAAATTTCAAATAATGTCCACCCTATAGAAACAATTCATCATTACTTTCTAAATTAAATCAAATAATAAAAAATCTTTACATATTATATTCAACACGTATTTGTAGGAAATA
The DNA here is from genome assembly GCA_963969525.1 of Ontholestes murinus. NCBI lineage: Eukaryota > Metazoa > Arthropoda > Insecta > Coleoptera > Staphylinidae > Ontholestes > Ontholestes murinus. Next base: position 14,972 of record CAXAKX010000442.1, on the reverse strand, counting down.
AATAAAATTAATTCAAATTATACATACATACCTGAATCACGTTCTTGAAATTCGGACATTTTATTTAATATTTCATCTATAAACTCGTAATATTTTCCGTAAACATCACTGCCCACTGTTAACACTTTGTTTTTGGTATTAAATGTCTTCATCTCCACATTTTCCTTATTGGATAAAAAGTACAATCCTCCACATTCCAAATTTACTTTAACACTACCAAATATTTCGCGTTTAGCTTCTATTAATGTCAGAACTTTTTCTCTTATTAAATGTGCAAACTCGAGCATATCAACATGATGTCCACGTTCAGACACTCTAAATGTTTCGCTTTTCTGCCCAAATGCAGATGCCAACTTTTCTACACCATCATCAACTATTATAAATCCATTATTCTTATGAGCAGCACTTTTTAGGTGGCCAGACATACATTTCTTCTTTACTGGTACGTTGCAAATTTCACATGTTACGACGTCGGACAATGATCGCTTCTTAGCATTTGAGGTACTAGGATTTTCTTGAACTACTTTTGCACTTCCTACACAAGAATTTATCTTGTGACGCCTTACATTGTCTTTCCTTGAAAAAGTCTTACCACAATCTAGGCAGGGAAACATGGTGCTATTGGGTAGTAAATAAACAAATTTTACTTAAACACTATATGATGAAGAACGATGAAGTCGAACTGAGTGCTTACAATGAACTGAGAGACGAAAAGGGGTCCACTCTATAAAACAGCAGGTTAACCTTGAGTGATATTACTCCACTCAAGGTTAACCTCTATTACAAGTAAACTTGAGGAAAGCAATTTGATTTATAATTCAATCTTCGTCAGTATCGGCCATGTCCGTATCTGACTCAGATATACTGGATAATTCATAATAAAACGGTTCATCTTCAATGTCTGACAAATCCGAGTTAGACATACTCCGAAATAAATCTCTAGCATCAAGCTCAAATAGTGGCATGGCAAAACAGAAATCACAATATCTTTTTTCCTGTCTAATGAATTCTATTACCTCACCACCACTCATTAGAACCGTTTTACAATACCTAGTCCTAAACAACTTCATACGCTCTGGCTGATGGTAATTGAGCCCCCTACAATGCACACAATACCTCTCTCCATTTGTATCAATCCAGAATTTTTTTTTCACCACTACAATATATCTTTGTGTCCAAGATATCTGCATGAGTCTTCCAAAATTTTCAGCAAATAGGGCGACTGCTATATATCTTTGCAATCTAACCCCACAACTGAAAGGTAGCCGACGTTTGTATTGTGGGTAAAACTTTTCCGGTCTCTCGTCATTATACACCCAGTTCACGTGTTTCCACCAAAATTCCATTATACTTCCCAAAGGCTTCGGGATCTCACCCTGCACTTCTAATTCTTTTATTTTAAATCTATTGTCCAAAATCCGCACACATATTACTTTTAAAACAATATAGAGCAGGCTAAGAGGCTCTCTTCTTCCTACTCTTCGCACTGCCAGTGGATTCATTTTTTTGCAGATTGTAAAATTCGAGTAACACAATTTACAAAACTAATTTCGAATATCTATTACAATTCAATTTATTTAATTCCAGCGTTCCCTCTCTCCTAATTTAAAAGGATAACACGTATTTTAAAGGTCGAGGTTACTTGAAGGTCAAGGCCACTTGAAGGTCATTTGAATGTCAAGGTCGTTTGAAGGTCAAGGCCATTTGAATGTCAAGGTCGTTTGAAGGTCAAGGTCATTTGAATGTCAAGGTCATTTGAATGTCAAGGTCATTTGAATGTCAAGGTCATTTGAATGTCAAGGTCATTTGAATGTCAAAGTTTAAAAGTCAAGGTCACGTGAAGGTCAATCAAGTTCAAGGTCAGGCGCATCCTCTGACCTTCAACTAGCCGATTCTAGAACCTCCTCTGACCCTCAAGGTCAGAGGAGGTTCTAGAATCGGCTAGTTCCCCCTACTGTTATTGTTATTGTTATTGTTATTGTTATTGTTATTGTTATTGTTATTGTTATTGTTATTGTTATTGTTATTGTTATTGTTATTGTTATTGTTATTGTTATTGTTATTGTTATTGTTATTGTTATTGTTATTGTTATTGTTATTGTTATTGTTATTGTTATTGTTATTGTTATTGTTATTGTTATTGTTATTGTTATTGTTATTGTTATTGTTATTGTTATTGTTATTGTTATTGTTATTGTTATTGTTATTGTTATTGTTATTGTTATTGTTATTGTTATTGTTATTGTTATTGTTATTGTTATTGTTATTGTTATTGTTATTGTTATTGTTATTGTTATTGTTATTGTTATTGTTATTGTTATTGTTATTGTTATTGTTATTGTTATTGTTATTGTTATTGTTATTGTTATTGTTATTGTTATTGTTATTGTTATTGTTATTGTTATTGTTATTGTTATTGTTATTGTTATTGTTATTGTTATTGTTATTGTTATTGTTATTGTTATTGTTATTGTTATTGTTATTGTTATTGTTATTGTTATTGTTATTGTTATTGTTATTGTTATTGTTATTGTTATTGTTATTGTTATTGTTATTGTTATTGTTATTGTTATTGTTATTGTTATTGTTATTGTTATTGTTATTGTTATTGTTATTGTTATTGTTATTGTTATTGTTATTGTTATTGTTATTGTTATTGTTATTGTTATTGTTATTGTTATTGTTATTGTTATTGTTATTGTTATTGTTATTGTTATTGTTATTGTTATTGTTATTGTTATTGTTATTGTTATTGTTATTGTTATTGTTATTGTTATTGTTATTGTTATTGTTATTGTTATTGTTATTGTTATTGTTATTGTTATTGTTATTGTTATTGTTATTGTTATTGTTATTGTTATTGTTATTGTTATTGTTATTGTTATTGTTATTGTTATTGTTATTGTTATTGTTATTGTTATTGTTATTGTTATTGTTATTGTTATTGTTATTGTTATTGTTATTGTTATTGTTATTGTTATTGTTATTGTTATTGTTATTGTTATTGTTATTGTTATTGTTATTGTTATTGTTTTATTGTTATTGTTATTGTTATTGTTATTGTTATTGTTATTGTTATTGTTATTGTTATTGTTATTGTTATTGTTATTGTTATTGTTATTGTTATTGTTATTGTTATTGTTATTGTTATTGTTATTGTTATTGTTATTGTTATTGTTATTGTTATTGTTATTGTTATTGTTATTGTTATTGTTATTGTTATTGTTATTGTTATTGTTATTGTTATTGTTATTGTTATTGTTATTGTTATTGTTATTGTTATTGTTATTGTTATTGTTATTGTTATTGTTATTGTTATTGTTATTGTTATTGTTATTGTTATTGTTATTGTTATTGTTATTGTTATTGTTATTGTTATTGTTTGTTATTGTTATTGTTATTGTTATTGTTATTGTTATTGTTATTGTTATTGTTATTGTTATTGTTATTGTTATTGTTATTGTTATTGTTATTGTTATTGTTATTGTTATTGTTATTGTTATTGTTATTGTTATTGTTATTGTTATTGTTATTGTTATTGTTATTGTTATTGTTATTGTTATTGTTATTGTTATTGTTATTGTTATTGTTATTGTTATTGTTATTGTTATTGTTATTGTTATTGTTATTGTTATTGTTATTGTTATTGTTATTGTTATTGTTATTGTTATTGTTATTGTTATTGTTATTGTTATTGTTATTGTTATTGTTATTGTTATTGTTATTGTTATTGTTATTGTTATTGTTATTGTTATTGTTATTGTTATTGTTATTGTTATTGTTATTGTTATTGTTATTGTTATTGTTATTGTTATTGTTATTGTTATTGTTATTGTTATTGTTATTGTTATTGTTATTGTTATTGTTATTGTTATTGTTATTGTTATTGTTATTGTTATTGTTATTGTTATTGTTATTGTTATTGTTATTGTTATTGTTATTGTTATTGTTATTGTTATTGTTATTGTTATTGTTATTGTTATTGTTATTGTTATTGTTATTGTTATTGTTATTGTTATTGTTATTGTTATTGTTATTGTTATTGTTATTGTTATTGTTATTGTTATTGTTATTGTTATTGTTATTGTTATTGTTATTGTTATTGTTATTGTTATTGTTATTGTTATTGTTATTGTTATTGTTATTGTTATTGTTATTGTTATTGTTATTGTTATTGTTATTGTTATTGTTATTGTTATTGTTATTGTTATTGTTATTGTTATTGTTATTGTTATTGTTATTGTTATTGTTATTGTTATTGTTATTGTTATTGTTATTGTTATTGTTATTGTTATTGTTATTGTTATTGTTATTGTTATTGTTATTGTTATTGTTATTGTTATTGTTATTGTTATTGTTATTGTTATTGTTATTGTTATTGTTATTGTTATTGTTATTGTTATTGTTATTGTTATTGTTATTGTTATTGTTATTGTTATTGTTATTGTTATTGTTATTGTTATTGTTATTGTTATTGTTATTGTTATTGTTATTGTTATTGTTATTGTTATTGTTATTGTTATTGTTATTGTTATTGTTATTGTTATTGTTATTGTTATTGTTATTGTTATTGTTATTGTTATTGTTATTGTTATTGTTATTGTTATTGTTATTGTTATTGTTATTGTTATTGTTATTGTTATTGTTATTGTTATTGTTATTGTTATTGTTATTGTTATTGTTATTGTTATTGTTATTGTTATTGTTATTGTTATTGTTATTGTTATTGTTATTGTTATTGTTATTGTTATTGTTATTGTTATTGTTATTGTTATTGTTATTGTTATTGTTATTGTTATTGTTATTGTTATTGTTATTGTTATTGTTATTGTTATTGTTATTGTTATTGTTATTGTTATTGTTATTGTTATTGTTATTGTTATTGTTATTGTTATTGTTATTGTTATTGTTATTGTTATTGTTATTGTTATTGTTATTGTTATTGTTATTGTTATTGTTATTGTTATTGTTATTGTTATTGTTATTGTTATTGTTATTGTTATTGTTATTGTTATTGTTATTGTTATTGTTATTGTTATTGTTATTGTTATTGTTATTGTTATTGTTATTGTTATTGTTATTGTTATTGTTATTGTTATTGTTATTGTTATTGTTATTGTTATTGTTATTGTTATTGTTATTGTTATTGTTATTGTTATTGTTATTGTTATTGTTATTGTTATTGTTATTGTTATTGTTATTGTTATTGTTATTGTTATTGTTATTGTTATTGTTATTGTTATTGTTATTGTTATTGTTATTGTTATTGTTATTGTTATTGTTATTGTTATTGTTATTGTTATTGTTATTGTTATTGTTATTGTTATTGTTATTGTTATTGTTATTGTTATTGTTATTGTTATTGTTATTGTTATTGTTATTGTTATTGTTATTGTTATTGTTATTGTTATTGTTATTGTTATTGTTATTGTTATTGTTATTGTTATTGTTATTGTTATTGTTATTGTTATTGTTATTGTTATTGTTATTGTTATTGTTATTGTTATTGTTATTGTTATTGTTATTGTTATTGTTATTGTTATTGTTATTGTTATTGTTATTGTTATTGTTATTGTTATTGTTATTGTTATTGTTATTGTTATTGTTATTGTTATTGTTATTGTTATTGTTATTGTTATTGTTATTGTTATTGTTATTGTTATTGTTATTGTTATTGTTATTGTTATTGTTATTGTTATTGTTATTGTTATTGTTATTGTTATTGTTATTGTTATTGTTATTGTTATTGTTATTGTTATTGTTATTGTTATTGTTATTGTTATTGTTATTGTTATTGTTATTGTTATTGTTATTGTTATTGTTATTGTTATTGTTATTGTTATTGTTATTGTTATTGTTATTGTTATTGTTATTGTTATTGTTATTGTTATTGTTATTGTTATTGTTATTGTTATTGTTATTGTTATTGTTATTGTTATTGTTATTGTTATTGTTATTGTTATTGTTATTGTTATTGTTATTGTTATTGTTATTGTTATTGTTATTGTTATTGTTATTGTTATTGTTATTGTTATTGTTATTGTTATTGTTATTGTTATTGTTATTGTTATTGTTATTGTTATTGTTATTGTTATTGTTATTGTTATTGTTATTGTTATTGTTATTGTTATTGTTATTGTTATTGTTATTGTTATTGTTATTGTTATTGTTATTGTTATTGTTATTGTTATTGTTATTGTTATTGTTATTGTTATTGTTATTGTTATTGTTATTGTTATTGTTCTTGTTATTGTTATTGTTATTGTTATTGTTATTGTTATTGTTATTGTTATTGTTATTGTTATTGTTATTGTTATTGTTATTGTTATTGTTATTGTTATTGTTATTGTTATTGTTATTGTTATTGTTATTGTTATTGTTATTGTTATTGTTATTGTTATTGTTATTGTTATTGTTATTGTTATTGTTATTGTTATTGTTATTGTTATTGTTATTGTTATTGTTATTGTTATTGTTATTGTTATTGTTATTGTTATTGTTATTGTTATTGTTATTGTTATTGTTATTGTTATTGTTATTGTTATTGTTATTGTTATTGTTATTGTTATTGTTATTGTTATTGTTATTGTTATTGTTATTGTTATTGTTATTGTTATTGTTATTGTTATTGTTATTGTTATTGTTATTGTTATTGTTATTGTTATTGTTATTGTTATTGTTATTGTTATTGTTATTGTTATTGTTATTGTTATTGTTATTGTTATTGTTATTGTTATTGTTATTGTTATTGTTATTGTTATTGTTATTGTTATTGTTATTGTTATTGTTATTGTTATTGTTATTGTTATTGTTATTGTTATTGTTATTGTTATTGTTATTGTTATTGTTATTGTTATTGTTATTGTTATTGTTATTGTTATTGTTATTGTTATTGTTATTGTTATTGTTATTGTTATTGTTATTGTTATTGTTATTGTTATTGTTATTGTTATTGTTATTGTTATTGTTATTGTTATTGTTATTGTTATTGTTATTGTTATTGTTATTGTTATTGTTATTGTTATTGTTATTGTTATTGTTATTGTTATTGTTATTGTTATTGTTATTGTTATTGTTATTGTTATTGTTATTGTTATTGTTATTGTTATTGTTATTGTTATTGTTATTGTTATTGTTATTGTTATTGTTATTGTTATTGTTATTGTTATTGTTATTGTTATTGTTATTGTTATTGTTATTGTTATTGTTATTGTTATTGTTATTGTTATTGTTATTGTTATTGTTATTGTTATTGTTATTGTTATTGTTATTGTTATTGTTATTGTTATTGTTATTGTTATTGTTATTGTTATTGTTATTGTTATTGTTATTGTTATTGTTATTGTTATTGTTATTGTTATTGTTATTGTTATTGTTATTGTTATTGTTATTGTTATTGTTATTGTTATTGTTATTGTTATTGTTATTGTTATTGTTATTGTTATTGTTATTGTTATTGTTATTGTTATTGTTATTGTTATTGTTATTGTTATTGTTATTGTTATTGTTATTGTTATTGTTATTGTTATTGTTATTGTTATTGTTATTGTTATTGTTATTGTTATTGTTATTGTTATTGTTATTGTTATTGTTATTGTTATTGTTATTGTTATTGTTATTGTTATTGTTATTGTTATTGTTATTGTTATTGTTATTGTTATTGTTATTGTTATTGTTATTGTTATTGTTATTGTTATTGTTATTGTTATTGTTATTGTTATTGTTATTGTTATTGTTATTGTTATTGTTATTGTTATTGTTATTGTTATTGTTATTGTTATTGTTATTGTTATTGTTATTGTTATTGTTATTGTTATTGTTATTGTTATTGTTATTGTTATTGTTATTGTTATTGTTATTGTTATTGTTATTGTTATTGTTATTGTTATTGTTATTGTTATTGTTATTGTTATTGTTATTGTTATTGTTATTGTTATTGTTATTGTTATTGTTATTGTTATTGTTATTGTTATTGTTATTGTTATTGTTATTGTTATTGTTATTGTTATTGTTATTGTTATTGTTATTGTTATTGTTATTGTTATTGTTATTGTTATTGTTATTGTTATTGTTATTGTTATTGTTATTGTTATTGTTATTGTTATTGTTATTGTTATTGTTATTGTTATTGTTATTGTTATTGTTATTGTTATTGTTATTGTTATTGTTATTGTTATTGTTATTGTTATTGTTATTGTTATTGTTATTGTTATTGTTATTGTTATTGTTATTGTTATTGTTATTGTTATTGTTATTGTTATTGTTATTGTTATTGTTATTGTTATTGTTATTGTTATTGTTATTGTTATTGTTATTGTTATTGTTATTGTTATTGTTATTGTTATTGTTATTGTTATTGTTATTGTTATTGTTATTGTTATTGTTATTGTTATTGTTATTGTTATTGTTATTGTTATTGTTATTGTTATTGTTATTGTTATTGTTATTGTTATTGTTATTGTTATTGTTATTGTTATTGTTATTGTTATTGTTATTGTTATTGTTATTGTTATTGTTATTGTTATTGTTATTGTTATTGTTATTGTTATTGTTATTGTTATTGTTATTGTTATTGTTATTGTTATTGTTATTGTTATTGTTATTGTTATTGTTATTGTTATTGTTATTGTTATTGTTATTGTTATTGTTATTGTTATTGTTATTGTTATTGTTATTGTTATTGTTATTGTTATTGTTATTGTTATTGTTATTGTTATTGTTATTGTTATTGTTATTGTTATTGTTATTGTTATTGTTATTGTTATTGTTATTGTTATTGTTATTGTTATTGTTATTGTTATTGTTATTGTTATTGTTATTGTTATTGTTATTGTTATTGTTATTGTTATTGTTATTGTTATTGTTATTGTTATTGTTATTGTTATTGTTATTGTTATTGTTATTGTTATTGTTATTGTTATTGTTATTGTTATTGTTATTGTTATTGTTATTGTTATTGTTATTGTTATTGTTATTGTTATTGTTATTGTTATTGTTATTGTTATTGTTATTGTTATTGTTATTGTTATTGTTATTGTTATTGTTATTGTTATTGTTATTGTTATTGTTATTGTTATTGTTATTGTTATTGTTATTGTTATTGTTATTGTTATTGTTATTGTTATTGTTATTGTTATTGTTATTGTTATTGTTATTGTTATTGTTATTGTTATTGTTATTGTTATTGTTATTGTTATTGTTATTGTTATTGTTATTGTTATTGTTATTGTTATTGTTATTGTTATTGTTATTGTTATTGTTATTGTTATTGTTATTGTTATTGTTATTGTTATTGTTATTGTTATTGTTATTGTTATTGTTATTGTTATTGTTATTGTTATTGTTATTGTTATTGTTATTGTTATTGTTATTGTTATTGTTATTGTTATTGTTATTGTTATTGTTATTGTTATTGTTATTGTTATTGTTATTGTTATTGTTATTGTTATTGTTATTGTTATTGTTATTGTTATTGTTATTGTTATTGTTATTGTTATTGTTATTGTTATTGTTATTGTTATTGTTATTGTTATTGTTATTGTTATTGTTATTGTTATTGTTATTGTTATTGTTATTGTTATTGTTATTGTTATTGTTATTGTTATTGTTATTGTTATTGTTATTGTTATTGTTATTGTTATTGTTATTGTTATTGTTATTGTTATTGTTATTGTTATTGTTATTGTTATTGTTATTGTTATTGTTATTGTTATTGTTATTGTTATTGTTATTGTTATTGTTATTGTTATTGTTATTGTTATTGTTATTGTTATTGTTATTGTTATTGTTATTGTTATTGTTATTGTTATTGTTATTGTTATTGTTATTGTTATTGTTATTGTTATTGTTATTGTTATTGTTATTGTTATTGTTATTGTTATTGTTATTGTTATTGTTATTGTTATTGTTATTGTTATTGTTATTGTTATTGTTATTGTTATTGTTATTGTTATTGTTATTGTTATTGTTATTGTTATTGTTATTGTTATTGTTATTGTTATTGTTATTGTTATTGTTATTGTTATTGTTATTGTTATTGTTATTGTTATTGTTATTGTTATTGTTATTGTTATTGTTATTGTTATTGTTATTGTTATTGTTATTGTTATTGTTATTGTTATTGTTATTGTTATTGTTATTGTTATTGTTATTGTTATTGTTATTGTTATTGTTATTGTTATTGTTATTGTTATTGTTATTGTTATTGTTATTGTTATTGTTATTGTTATTGTTATTGTTATTGTTATTGTTATTGTTATTGTTATTGTTATTGTTATTGTTATTGTTATTGTTATTGTTATTGTTATTGTTATTGTTATTGTTATTGTTATTGTTATTGTTATTGTTATTGTTATTGTTATTGTTATTGTTATTGTTATTGTTATTGTTATTGTTATTGTTATTGTTATTGTTATTGTTATTGTTATTGTTATTGTTATTGTTATTGTTATTGTTATTGTTATTGTTATTGTTATTGTTATTGTTATTGTTATTGTTATTGTTATTGTTATTGTTATTGTTATTGTTATTGTTATTGTTATTGTTATTGTTATTGTTATTGTTATTGTTATTGTTATTGTTATTGTTATTGTTATTGTTATTGTTATTGTTATTGTTATTGTTATTGTTATTGTTATTGTTATTGTTATTGTTATTGTTATTGTTATTGTTATTGTTATTGTTATTGTTATTGTTATTGTTATTGTTATTGTTATTGTTATTGTTATTGTTATTGTTATTGTTATTGTTATTGTTATTGTTATTGTTATTGTTATTGTTATTGTTATTGTTATTGTTATTGTTATTGTTATTGTTATTGTTATTGTTATTGTTATTGTTATTGTTATTGTTATTGTTATTGTTATTGTTATTGTTATTGTTATTGTTATTGTTATTGTTATTGTTATTGTTATTGTTATTGTTATTGTTATTGTTATTGTTATTGTTATTGTTATTGTTATTGTTATTGTTATTGTTATTGTTATTGTTATTGTTATTGTTATTGTTATTGTTATTGTTATTGTTATTGTTATTGTTATTGTTATTGTTATTGTTATTGTTATTGTTATTGTTATTGTTATTGTTATTGTTATTGTTATTGTTATTGTTATTGTTATTGTTATTGTTATTGTTATTGTTATTGTTATTGTTATTGTTATTGTTATTGTTATTGTTATTGTTATTGTTATTGTTATTGTTATTGTTATTGTTATTGTTATTGTTATTGTTATTGTTATTGTTATTGTTATTGTTATTGTTATTGTTATTGTTATTGTTATTGTTATTGTTATTGTTATTGTTATTGTTATTGTTATTGTTATTGTTATTGTTATTGTTATTGTTATTGTTATTGTTATTGTTATTGTTATTGTTATTGTTATTGTTATTGTTATTGTTATTGTTATTGTTATTGTTATTGTTATTGTTATTGTTATTGTTATTGTTATTGTTATTGTTATTGTTATTGTTATTGTTATTGTTATTGTTATTGTTATTGTTATTGTTATTGTTATTGTTATTGTTATTGTTATTGTTATTGTTATTGTTATTGTTATTGTTATTGTTATTGTTATTGTTATTGTTATTGTTATTGTTATTGTTATTGTTATTGTTATTGTTATTGTTATTGTTATTGTTATTGTTATTGTTATTGTTATTGTTATTGTTATTGTTATTGTTATTGTTATTGTTATTGTTATTGTTATTGTTATTGTTATTGTTATTGTTATTGTTATTGTTATTGTTATTGTTATTGTTATTGTTATTGTTATTGTTATTGTTATTGTTATTGTTATTGTTATTGTTATTGTTATTGTTATTGTTATTGTTATTGTTATTGTTATTGTTATTGTTATTGTTATTGTTATTGTTATTGTTATTGTTATTGTTATTGTTATTGTTATTGTTATTGTTATTGTTATTGTTATTGTTATTGTTATTGTTATTGTTATTGTTATTGTTATTGTTATTGTTATTGTTATTGTTATTGTTATTGTTATTGTTATTGTTATTGTTATTGTTATTGTTATTGTTATTGTTATTGTTATTGTTATTGTTATTGTTATTGTTATTGTTATTGTTATTGTTATTGTTATTGTTATTGTTATTGTTATTGTTATTGTTATTGTTATTGTTATTGTTATTGTTATTGTTATTGTTATTGTTATTGTTATTGTTATTGTTATTGTTATTGTTATTGTTATTGTTATTGTTATTGTTATTGTTATTGTTATTGTTATTGTTATTGTTATTGTTATTGTTATTGTTATTGTTATTGTTATTGTTATTGTTATTGTTATTGTTATTGTTATTGTTATTGTTATTGTTATTGTTATTGTTATTGTTATTGTTATTGTTATTGTTATTGTTATTGTTATTGTTATTGTTATTGTTATTGTTATTGTTATTGTTATTGTTATTGTTATTGTTATTGTTATTGTTATTGTTATTGTTATTGTTATTGTTATTGTTATTGTTATTGTTATTGTTATTGTTATTGTTATTGTTATTGTTATTGTTATTGTTATTGTTATTGTTATTGTTATTGTTATTGTTATTGTTATTGTTATTGTTATTGTTATTGTTATTGTTATTGTTATTGTTATTGTTATTGTTATTGTTATTGTTATTGTTATTGTTATTGTTATTGTTATTGTTATTGTTATTGTTATTGTTATTGTTATTGTTATTGTTATTGTTATTGTTATTGTTATTGTTATTGTTATTGTTATTGTTATTGTTATTGTTATTGTTATTGTTATTGTTATTGTTATTGTTATTGTTATTGTTATTGTTATTGTTATTGTTATTGTTATTGTTATTGTTATTGTTATTGTTATTGTTATTGTTATTGTTATTGTTATTGTTATTGTTATTGTTATTGTTATTGTTATTGTTATTGTTATTGTTATTGTTATTGTTATTGTTATTGTTATTGTTATTGTTATTGTTATTGTTATTGTTATTGTTATTGTTATTGTTATTGTTATTGTTATTGTTATTGTTATTGTTATTGTTATTGTTATTGTTATTGTTATTGTTATTGTTATTGTTATTGTTATTGTTATTGTTATTGTTATTGTTATTGTTATTGTTATTGTTATTGTTATTGTTATTGTTATTGTTATTGTTATTGTTATTGTTATTGTTATTGTTTATTGTTATTGTTATTGTTATTGTTATTGTTATTGTTATTGTTATTGTTATTGTTATTGTTATTGTTATTGTTATTGTTATTGTTATTGTTATTGTTATTGTTATTGTTATTGTTATTGTTATTGTTATTGTTATTGTTATTGTTATTGTTATTGTTATTGTTATTGTTATTGTTATTGTTATTGTTATTGTTATTGTTATTGTTATTGTTATTGTTATTGTTATTGTTATTGTTATTGTTATTGTTATTGTTATTGTTATTGTTATTGTTATTGTTATTGTTATTGTTATTGTTATTGTTATTGTTATTGTTATTGTTATTGTTATTGTTATTGTTATTGTTATTGTTATTGTTATTGTTATTGTTATTGTTATTGTTATTGTTATTGTTATTGTTATTGTTATTGTTATTGTTATTGTTATTGTTATTGTTATTGTTATTGTTATTGTTATTGTTATTGTTATTGTTATTGTTATTGTTATTGTTATTGTTATTGTTATTGTTATTGTTATTGTTATTTTTTTTTTTTTTTGTTTTTTTTTTTTTTTTTGAGCGGCATCGACTGCTAGGGCCATTAGCCGCTATTCTCTCTTTTTTTTTTTTTTATTTAGCTTCTAAATAATAATAATACCCGCCTAGTTGGTGTAAAAAGCCAACTAGGCGAGACGGACTGACACAGAATAAATTAACATATATAAATAAGACCGCTGTCGGGTGTAAATAGCCCGACAACAGAGGGACAATACAAACAAAAATAATAAAATCACTCGACCTAGTTGGTGTAAAATGCCAACTAGGCAAGACGGACATCCACAAAATAAATTAACATATAAATTAAAATTATGACTAGAGACAAAAAGCTTAAAATCACTCGACCTAGGCCAGCTAGGCGAGACGAACAGAACACATCCATCAAGTTGGTGTAAAAGGCCAACATGGTGGAGGGACGACACACAGAATAAAACTTAAAACTAGACATATAGATAAAACTTAAAACTAGATAAAAGCGATAAAACCGTTGCCGGGTGTAAAGTGCCCGACAACAAAAACAATACAAACGAATGCGATAAAATCAATGATAAAAACAACTCCACCAAGTTGGTGTAAAGAGCCAACATGGTGAAGGGACGACACACAGGTAAAAACTTATAATTAAACACTAAGATAAAACTTAAAGCTAGATAAAATCGATAAAACCGTTGTCGGGTGTAAAGTGCCCGACAACAAAAACAATACAAAATGAAAACAATAAAATCACTCGACCTAGTTGGTGTAAAGGGCCAACTAGACGAGACGGACGTTCACAGAATAAATTAACAAAGATAATAAATTAACATAAAAAAAGACGATGCACAACAAATTAAAAACTGCTCAGCACAGTAAACTGGTCCTTACAGTACCCCTAAATTCTGCGTAGAAGTTCTGTCGCTTGCAGAAAAGCAACGACAGTTTCTACCGACAAAACAGAATTGCTCAAATCGTACGCTACATTACCTCGGAGCTTCAGCCGTACACGTTGACCTGTGTAGGCTGCACATTCCTCGATTATATGCCTCACCGTTAGAGGGCTGTGACAAGTGTCGCATGTGGGTGCTTCGTCACCGGTCAGGAGATGAGAATGGGTCAAGTTCGTATGACCCATTCGTAGGCGGGTCAAAGCGACCTCCTGTCTCCTACTAAGCGCGACCGGTGACTTCCATGCTGTCACAGAGAGTTTTACAGTTTTCAGCTTACTCTCGAGGCTCTCCCATTCCCTTTGCCAAGCTTTGTTGACTAACGCCGTAACGCCGACCTTGACATCGTCAGGCCGACACAT